>JAYJMH010068958.1:0-11313 GCA_036873815.1 Phacellophora camtschatica | reverse complement strand
CGATAGGATATATTATAACACAACAGGGAACGCAAATGTATAGTCTTTTTTCAACCGTATAAATACATCTTGTCCTATTTTTGGTAAATCGGAACTGTTAGAACGCACGTGCATATGCCATTTTTGCCCAGAATCATCAAAACAATTCAAATGCACCAATGATACTGCACCCAACATTCGCACGTCTTCGACCGTTGCTTTTCCACTGCAATTTTCTTTTTCTGATAAAATCTCAATACCTTCAGGGCGAACTAACACTTCAACAGGCGTACCATTTTGTAAATTTGGGCATTGCACACAACCCGCGGGCGTATAAATACAATTATCCTTAACCGTACCGAATAAAGTATTTACGTCCCCAAAAAAATTCGCAATAAATGGATTTTTAGGGTTAAAATATATTTCTGTTGGCGTGCCTTCTTGTAATATTTGCCCTTTGTCCATAACAATGATTTTATCTGCCATAAACATCGCTTCTTCGGGGTCGTGGGTAATCATCAGCCCTGCGGCACCAACCGATTTTAATATGTGTAATGTTTGATCTCTTGTGCTTTGTTTTAAACGAGAATCCAGATGGGAAAAGGGTTCGTCTAATAATACCAATTTAGGTTGCGGGGCAATCGCACGTGCCAAAGACACCCGTTGTTGTTGTCCCCCTGATAATTCGGACGGATAACAATTTTTAAAAGATTCCATATCCACATATTTTAATGCCTGTAGTACTTTTTCTTTTATGTTTGCATCTTTTTGCAATCCAAAACCGACATTTTCCGTAACTGATAAATGGGGAAATAATGCAAAGTCTTGAAAAACAACCCCTAGACCTCTTTTTTCTGGTGGGATAATTGCTTTGCCATTTTCATATACTGTTACGCCTGCAATAGAAACCTTGCCCTTTTGCGGGACTTCCAACCCTGCGGCAATCCGCAAAGTTGTTGTTTTACCACAGCCGCTGGGACCTAACAAACAAACAAATTGCCCTTCTTCTACTGTTATATTTAAATCTTTCAATATTTCTTTGTCGGTATAAGAATGCAATACATTCTCCATTTTAACAATATCAGCCATACCCTGCCCCTTTCATATATATAAAAATTTTACAATATTGTTTTTGCAATACTATTGGTTTTGTTTTCAATGGTAATAATAGAATCTGTTTGATGTGCAAGATTGCTGTCATGAGTCGCACACAACAAGCCCGCCCCGTGGTGGCGAACAATATCAATCAATAACTGCCATACTTTCTGGCTGTTTTGGGCATCTAAATTCCCTGTGGGTTCATCTGCCAATACTAATTTTGGCGTATTTGCCAATGCCCGCGCAATGGCAACCCGCTGGGCTTGCCCCCCAGATAAAGTAAAGGGTTTTGCATCTTTAAAATCTGCCATTCCTAAATCCCCTAACAGGTTTAAGGCGTGTTTTTCCGTATGTTTTTTAGACATTCCTGCAACCCACATAGGGTACAATACATTTTCCAATACACTAAATTCAGGTAATAAATTATGGAACTGATACACAAAACCAATATGTTGCAACCGAAATCTCGTTTTTTCAAAGTCACTCATATGCCTTGTTTGTTCGCCCAGTATCTTTACATCGCCATCGGTGGGATTATCCAACAATCCTGCCACGTGTAATAATGTTGTTTTTCCGCAACCGCTGGCACCCACCAATGCCATAGCACTAGATCGTTGCAATGAAAAGTTTACATTTTGCAATACATTGACACCGCCTGTATATGTTTTTGATATTTCACTGCATTCTAATATCGGTGTGTTATTTGCAAGTATATCATTCACAGAAACATCCATTTCAGACGTATCACTTACAGACGTATTATTTACAGAATTATGATTTTCAAATGTGTTATTTATCGGTTTATCAGTCATTTTTTAATCCTTCTACAGGGTTCATACGTCCCGCCCGCACCGCAGGGTACAACGCAGCAATAAATGCGATAATTATGCTGAATACAGCAATAAACACCACATCTGAAACTGATATTTTTGTTGGAATTTCGCTAAGGAAATATATGGACGGATCAAAAATATCCACCCCCGTTACCAACCGCACAAAACTTCGCAGGCTTTCAAGGTTTGTCGTTAACAATACCCCTAATGTAACCCCACAAAGTGTCCCCACAGTTCCCATAAATGTTCCAACCAAGAAAAATATCCGTACTATGCTAGCACGAGAAACTCCTATTGTCCGCATTACTGCTATGGACTTCATCCTATCTTTTACAATTAAAATTTGCCCCGTTACCACATTAAACGCCGCAATAATAATCATTATCGTTAATATTATAAACATAGTATTGCGTTCTATTTCCAACGCATTGAAAAAAGACATATTTACATTTTGCCACGCTTGTACATATTTTGCATCAATCGTATCACGGGCTAAATTCACAAAATCAAAGGCTGTATCTGGATTTTCCAAAATCACTTCTATTTGCGTAACGCCCCGCACTCCAAACAATGATTGGCTGTCACGGATAGGCATTATAACCATACCAGAATCATATTGATACATTCCAATGGAAAATGTACCCGCTATTTTATAATATTGTATCTTAGGCGTGCGAGAAACTTTGCCCAAGCGTTTTCGGGGCACCATTAAAGCAATTTCATCGCCAATGTCTAATCCATATGATTTTGCAATACCCGACCCTATCAAAACACCACCCGATGTTTTAAAGCGGTTATAATCTGTATCAGATATGGCATTTCTGAATATTTTTCTTCTTTGCAAGGAATCCGTATCCACACCACGAACCATAATGCCTTGTGCATCATTTCCCACAGTCAACAACGCTTGTCTATTAACAAATCCTACTGCAGATTTTACCGATGGGTATTGTTGCAATATATTTTCCATGGGCTTATATTGAATAATACTTTCTTTGCCATTGGAAACAGTAACGTGTCCTGTAACCCCCAGCAATCGGGATAATAATTCTTCGCGTAAGCCCCCCATTACCGCCATTACCAACACCAAAGCAGCCACGCCCAAAGTTATACCCAACAATGCAAAGCCCGATACTACGGATATAAACCCATCGTGATTTTTTGACCGTACATATCGCCACGCTGTTACCCATTCATAGCCTTTAAACATCACCGTTTACTCTTTCTTTTATGTATTTTATGGCATCAGTCAATGGCATTTCAACAGATTCCCCTGTTTCACGACATTTAACTTCTACTACATTTTTTTCTATGCCCTTTGGTCCAATAACAATCATATAAGGCAAGCCGATAAGTTCACAATCGGCAAATTTTGCACCTGCGCCGCTGTTTCTGTCATCATATAATACTTCTAAGCCTGATTTTTGTATTTGTTCAAAGGCATCATCACATACGGCAGTACACGCTGGGTCTTTTGCCCTGACATTAATTAAACCAACGTGAAATGGGGCAATAGACACAGGGAATTTTATGCCTTTTTCATCGTGAAATGCTTCTATGATTGCAGCAAAAACTCGGCTGACCCCAATACCATAAGACCCCATATGTACCGGTACTAATGTCCCATCTTTATCCGCAACTTTTAACCCCATAGGCTCTGAATACTTCGTACCAAAATAAAATATATGCCCTACTTCTATACCCCGTGTGGATACTTTTTTATCTTCGCTGACTTTATCCCATTGGCTTTGATCAAACATTTCGTCCGTTGACGCATATACAGAAGTCCATTTATCAAATAAAGGTTGTAAATCCCCCCTGTAATCAAAATCTTCCTGTAAAACGTCAAGCTCTAATACATCTTTATCACAAAAGACTTCGGATTCCCCCGTATCTGCCAGAATAATAAATTCGTGGGATAATTTACCGCCGATGGGTCCTGTGTCTGCCTGCATAGGGATAGCTTTAACCCCCAAACGTGCAAATATTCGCAAATACGATACAAATATTTGATTATATATTTTACGGTGTTCTTCTTCGTTTATTGCAAAACCATACCCGTCCTTCATCAAAAATTCCCGTCCACGCATTACGCCAAATCTAGGGCGGATTTCATCACGGAATTTCCATTGAATATGAAACAAGTTTTTCGGTAAATCCTTATAGGATTGGGCAAAGTTCGCAAAAATATCCGTTATCATTTCCTCGTTTGTTGGTCCGTACAGTAAATCTTGCCCATGGCGGTCTTCAATGCGTAACATTTCCTGACCGTAATCATCATACCGCCCTGATTTTTTCCACAAATCTGCCGATTGTAATGTCGGCATCAACATCTCGCACGCTCCAATCGCCATTTGTTCCTGTGATACAACAGAAGATATTTTCTTTAATACTCTGTACCCCAATGGCAACCACGAATATATTCCAGAGGATTCTTGGCGTATCATACCCGCTCTTAACATCAATTGATGGCTTATGACTTCTGCCCCGCTGGGAGCCTGACGTAAAGTAGGTAAAAAATATTCCGATATGCGAACGCCCTGTGTATGAGTCATTTATAATTCCTTTTTATTGTTATTTTTTATGAATTACAGGTCTATATATTAGGTCTATATGATGCCATTTATAATTATAATAAAAAATTTATATGTAAATACTACCGATATTTAAAGTACTAAATAAATAATATTTTGTCTATAGTCATATTGCACCGCATATGGAAAACATATGAAAAAAGGGTTATATTACAAAATTTAGATTAAAACAGTTTAATAATATTATGCAAGTACAATATAAATACGTAATATAAATACATAATAAAAATGCGTGATACAAAAGCATAACGCAGATACAATACATCTTATAATATTAAAATTTGACAAAAGATAATTATATACCGTATTCTATCCAATTATAAAATAAGCAATACCTTATATAAAGCAACATATAAAGCAAATACTCACTCACATAGTAACACCCTTATTTGTTTATTTAATAAAAAATAAATACTCTGGTTGTTTGTTTTTTATTTTACATTTGGCATTTTATATATAACAATAAACAAAATATAATACAGGCTGTGATTTTTTTAAAAGTCGGATTAAAAGCCTAAAAATACCAAACACAATACCAAACACAATACACTATAACAATGACACTATAACAATCAATATAATACTATAAAAAGCCATTGCCGATATATATCAATTGGAGAGATTATGAAACCAGATACCAAAGTATTACATACAAAAAGTTCAAACACAGATTGGGGTAATATTAACCCACCTGTTATTCACGCTAGCACAGTAGCACACAGAAACTTTGCCGATTTTATAAATCCTGATTCTGATAAAATTGTATATGGTCGGTATGGCTTGGAACCTATGGATACATTTAAGCGGGCAATATCGGATTTATACAACGCCTATGATACAATAGTAACCAGTTGCGGGTTGCAGGCTGTTACAATGGCGATACTGTCCAATATTAAATGCGGAGACCATATTGCGATTGCTGATGGCGTATATGGACCTACTCGCAATGCAGGCGATGGCATATTACAAAATTTTGGCATAGAAGTGTCTTATTTTGACGGTCAAGACGTAAACAGCCTGAAAAACACAATCCAACCCAATACAAAAATAATATTTTTTGAAACGCCAAATTCTATCACAATGGAAATGCCCGATATTACTGGTATTGTAACCACAGCAAAACACCATAATATTTTAACAATTGTCGATGATACGTGGGGGGCAGGATATTACTTTAACCCTCTGGATGCGGGCATAGATATATGTTTACAAGCCGCAACGAAATACATAGTCGGACATTCCGATGCTTTAATTGGAACGATTTCCATAAAAGACAAATCCCTATATGAAACAACCGCCGCAACTGCCAATCAATTTGGAATATCGGTTGCCCCTGATGATGTGTATTTAGCATTGCGAGGCTTAAAGACTTTGCCCGTTCGCATAAAACAACACTATAAAAATGCTTTGGAAATATGTGAATTTTTGCAATCTCATCCATTAGTAGACAAAGTGTTTTACCCGCCCTTGCCCGACAGCCCCGGACACCAACACTGGAAAGAACATTTTACAGGGGGATGCGGATTATTGGGCTTTACATTCAAAGAAGATTACAGTGACAACCATATAGGAAAATTTGCCGATTCTTTGAAAATCTTTAAAATGGGGTTCAGCTGGGGCGGATACGAATCCCTTGTAACATTTAATCGCCCCAAACGGACAGCAAAACCATGGACAGATAACCGAGTAATACGGTTACACATAGGATTGGAAGACACCGCAGACATCATTGCAGAACTGAAATCCGCTATCAGTCAGCTGTGATTACCTTGTTGTGATTATATTGTGATTGCACCCCTGCCCTAGTGCAGATTGGGGGGCGGAGTGTTATGATGAAGCGTTATGGCGAAGTATTATGGCGAAGTATTATGGCAGAGTATTATGAATTATAATAATAATTTGCGGCACACTTTATAATATGTGTTTTTCGGGCTTATTTATGATTTTTTATATATAAACGGCTTTTTACGATTTGGGTATAAAGTCTGGCACATATTACATACCGTACCGTTACACCCCCTAGCGCTGCAATATTGACGTGCATAAAATATAATTTGTAAATGTAAATCGTTCCATATGTCTTTTGGAAATAATCGTTTTAAATCTTTTTCCGTTTGTGCTACCGATTGCCCAGAGGTCAAACCCCAACGCTGGGCACACCGATGTATGTGCGTATCAACAGGCATGGACGGAACGCCAAAGGCTTGCGCCATTACGACACTGGCAGTTTTATGCCCAACAGCAGGCATTTTTTCCAACGCAACAAAATCCGCAGGCACAACGCCATCGTGTTGCTCTATAATCATTTTAGACAATCCCCATATACCTTTTGACTTCATAGGGCTTAATCCACACGGACGAATAATTTCCTTAATGTCTTCCACGGACATTTTCACCATATCATAAGGATTTGATGCTTTTTCAAACAAAGCAGGCGTGATTTTATTGACCCGCTCATCGGTGCATTGTGCGGATAATAACACTGCTATCAACAAAGTATAAGCATCGCTGTGATCTAACGGGACTGGCGGATTTGGATACAATCGCTGTAATTCCCCTTGGATATAATCAACTCTCTGCGTTTTTAACATTATGTTCCCCTGTATTCAAATGCATATTATCGTGATTTTATAATCTATCATTATTTTATGATGTATCGTGATTTTATGATATGCATTATATTATAAATACCATATATACACAATACGGATTTACGGAATTACAAATGCACGTCAAAAAACATTCGTATTTATACTGTTATTTTATATTAATCTGTTGACAGCTATTGAAAAAATCAATATCGTTCTGAATTGTATTATCTAAATGCTATTGCTTTATATAAGATAATAATCAAACAACATTAAAAATATACCAACATTAAAAATATACCAACATTAAAAATATACATTAAGAAAATGAGAAAAATGAAACAAATTTTAAATATAAAAATGCATCTAGCTGTGCTTTTAATCGTAATAGGTGCAGAACTTATCGGCATTCAAAAATTTAACATCGGCATTGGTACAATATTATTTTTACCTTTATTTTATGCCTTTATAGCGGGCGTTTTGCTTAATCCCAACGTTACAAAAATTGCATCAAAAATATTGAAAAAAGACGATTTGAAAAGAGTTAGCCCTATTATTATCATTGCTATTTTACCATTTATGGCGAAATTCGGCACTTTGATAGGTCCAGCAATGGGCAAAATAGTAGAAGCAGGACCAGCCTTAATCTTGCAAGAACTAGGCAACTTGGCAACAATGTTAATTGCTATGCCTATTGCAATCCTTGTTTTCAAAATGGGTCGTGAATCTATCGGAGCAACATATTCAATTGGCAGAGAACCCAACATAGCAATAATTTCCGATAAATACGGTCTAAACAGCGATGAAGGCATCGGCATTATGGGTGTTTACGTCGTTGGTACATTATTCGGAACAATGGTATTTGCCAGCTTGGCCAGCTTTATCGGATCAGCAGGATTATTAAGCCCGCAAGCATTAGCAATGGCGTGCGGCGTTGGTTCTGGTTCTATGACAGCCGCATGTTCAGGTGCATTAGCAGAGATATTTCCAACTATTAAAGACGAAGTATTGGCATTTGCAGGAGCGTCCAATTTATTGACAAATGCAACAGGTTTATATGTAGGCTTGTTTGTAGCATTACCAATTGCCGAGAAAATTTATACAAAATTATCAAAAGAGAAATAAGGACATCACCATGGAAAATGCTAATAAATCTATAAATTTAACAAAACACGCCAGTGTTTTAGCTGTTGTCTGTGCTGTTGGTTTGGTATCAAATTACACGGGAAAAGGTATCGACATATTAACCGCCTTACCTGGTATGGGCATACTATATGTTATGGTAATGTTGGGATTGGGTATTTCAAAAATCGCTCCGTTTTACTTGCCATCAATTGCATGGATATCACTTATTGCGGTCGGCGTAACTTTGCCCATATCACCCCTTGCATCAACACTGTTACCCTATATTCAAAAAGTAGGATTTTTGCAATTAACCACTCCTGTACTTGTATATGCAGGCTTTGCAATTGCCAATCGAGAAATTGAAACATTCAAAACATCTGGTTGGAAAATCATTGTTATCGGTATTCTTGTATTTATCGGAACATATGTGGGATCTGCTATAGTGGCGGAATTTATACTAAAAATGCAAGGCATTATATAATAAATATAACCCTTAATCATTTTAACAAAGTTAGGGTATTGCGTTTTAAGAGTATTGCGTTTTAAGATACTCTTTCTTTGTTAAAAATAATGCCAAAGATAAAACACGAAAAAAACAAAAAAGAATTTAATACAATAAAAAAGAGATTCCAATATGAAAAATTCCGCTTCTGACCTCGATAAAACAATATCAGACAATCACAGTCAATGGACACAGTGGCGAAGGCATCTACATGCAAATCCAGAAACAGCTTTTGAAGAATTTTCCACTTCTGCCTTTGTCCAAGAAAAATTACAATCTTTCGGAATAGAAGTCCATACGGGATTAGCAACAACAGGTGTAGTAGGTGTATTAAAAAAAGGCACCTCTAATAAATCCATCGCTTTACGCGCCGATATGGACGCTTTGGACATAACCGAAGAAAATTCATTCAGCTATATTTCAAAAAACATCGGTAAAATGCATGCTTGTGGGCATGATGGACATACAACAATTTTACTGGCTGCGGCACAATGTTTATCAAACCATATGGATTTTGACGGTACAGTTTATTTTATTTTCCAACCCGCAGAAGAAAATGTTGCCGGCGGTAAAGTTATGATTGACGAAGGGTTATTTAAAAAATTCCCCGCCGATGTTGTATACGGTTTGCATAATTGGCCCAATATAGAATCAGGACATATTGCAACCCGCTATGGGGCTTTAATGGCATCAAATGATACTTTTGAAATCACTGTGCATGGTAAAAGTGCCCATGCAGCAATGCCCGAACAGGGTTTAGATCCTATCGTTATTTCTGCAAGTATGATAAGCCAGCTAAACACCATAGTAGGACGTAATATTAATCCCCTTGACAGCGGAGTAATAACGATTACACAAATTCATTCAGGCAGTGCTTGGAACATTATTCCTGATGAATGTACGATTCGTGGTACCGTCAGATCATTCTGCCCAAAGGTCCGAGATACCCTTGAAAAAAGCATAAAAGCAATCGCATCACAATGTGCATTGGGATATGGTACAACGGCTGATATAACCTATAACAGATTGTATTGCCCCACCATAAACAGCGATACCGCTGTAACAACCGCTCTGAAGGTTGCACGGGATACATTTGGCAAAGATAAAGTTTGTGATACAGCAAACCCAACGATGGCAGCAGAAGATTTTGGATATATGATAAACGAAGTCGGTGGAGCGTTCGTATGGTTGGGCAATGGAGCATCGGCATCTTTGCACAACAGCAAATATGATTTTAATGATTCTATTATTCCTGATGGCGTAAAATACTTTTCAGCACTAGTAAAAGACATTTTGAAATAATAAAACAAAAAAAATAAATTTTAAATACGCGTTTTTTTAAATGCGTATTTTTTTTAAACACTTGATTTTATTCACAAAATGTATAATTGTTTTACACACAAAAAAAGACCACTTCTATGAAGTGATCTTAATGTATGGTCGGGACGGCTGGATTTGAACCAACGACCCCCTGTACCCAAAACAGGTGCGCTACCAGGCTGCGCCACGTCCCGCCGACAAAGGTATATATACGCTATTTGATTTTAATATGCAAGAGAAAATATGCATTTTTTTAGAAAAAATTATTTTTTTGATAATAATGCTTTTTTTACTAGAAAAAGAATAAATATTGTAGTATATATGTACTCACTACTTACTGGATCCGTAGCTCAGCTGGATAGAGCAACAGACTTCTAATCTGTAGGCCGGTGGTTCGAATCCACCCGGGTTCACCAATTCAAAGCCTTGCACTGCAAGGCTTTTATTGTATCTGGATGTTTTTCATTCCGACTTTGAATCTGTAGGATAGGCGAAACATACACGAAACACATCAAAACCATAAAAAAGAAAAGCAGTTATCCAAGGCAATGTCTGGAAATATATAGAGAAAGAACCATTATGAAAAAATATATTATATTTACAGTAATAGGAACATTTTTTGGATTTCCTGTTGGCTTTGCAGTTGGTATGTACAGCCTGCCTATTATAATTGAAAATTCATTACAAAAAGAGCGAAAAAAGTCGCCGCTTAAACACATAAAAAACAATAATGATATTTATTACAAAACATCCTTTGTATATAACGCTAAAGGGTCTGACTTTTTCCACCGCGGACAAGGAAATATTAGTATTTCCAGCAATCAAATACGCTTTCATAATAATGTCGAACTTACACCTGGACCAGATTATAAATTGTATGCGGTTAAAAAATATGTGGAAACAGAAAAAGAGTTTTTTGAAACAAAGGAATCCGCATCACTGATTTCAAATATTAGGATATTTAAAGGGCAACAATATTTTGATATACCTGCCGATATGGATATAAATCAATATAAGGCTTTGGTTGTATGGTGTGAAGCATTTAAACAGTTTATAACAGTTGCAAAATTATCAAAATAAAATTATAAAGCCATTGCATTATTACAATGGTGGCCTATGTAAATTGGCTATGGGGTATTTGTTATACCCCGTTATTATCGCTGTTTTAATGCTCCCCTGCATTGCAATATTTAAAAAACCGCATTCACATTTTGGGTTGACGACACCATCGGAAGCCTATAATATGCAAACACATATTGAAGACGTTTCGCCTA
>JAYJMH010068947.1:0-11313 GCA_036873815.1 Phacellophora camtschatica | reverse complement strand
TATGTATTCTTGATGTTCTGTTTGATTTTTTATCGTTAATGTTCTGTAGTTTATTGAATACGCAGTCATGAAAATTTTACTTGGCTATGTTTTGGGGTCGCTCTTTGTATTTACATTAAAATAATTTAATCGTTTTGTCTTTCAGATGTGTAAAAGTTGCAAATGATGTTTCTCAAGGGTATGAAAAATTATTTTGACATATCAACATATCATATCATTGACATAGAAGTATCAAATTGGCATAAGGGGGCTCAATTCAATTTTTTGTTGTTTTTCAACTTCGGTAATTGGTCTACTTTACGTCATAGTTTATTTGCAAAAAGGTTCTTCTGGAAGTGCCCCTCAACTTGGGGAAGAGCCCGTGTCTTTAAGCAAAGATGCCCCATTTCTTCTGGAAGTGCCCCTCAACTTGTGGAAGAGCCCGTGTCTGTAAGAAAAGATGCCCCATTTCTTCTGGAAGTGCCTTTTAAGGAATTTCCCTTTTCTAAAAAAGATGCTCCTAGCAATAGTGTCCTTTAAGAAGAATATTATACCTTCAGAAACACCTTAATTTTGGACATGGTTTGAAACTTTCACTGGATAATATGCATACATACATAAATGAGATCGTTGTGTAGCTGTTGATAATCATTCCTTATTTTTATGCTTCTAGAACAAATCGCAGATCCCTTATACATACAGAGGCACTGCAAAAGTTTCATACTAGCAATTGACACGAGAATGTATTTTTGTGCTAAGATTAGTTATAATGTTAAAGGCCTCATAGACTCTGCTTTCAAGGATGGAGCATCAGCCTAGTGGTAGGGTCATCCCAATTTATCGTCTCTCAGAGTAGAATTCGGGGCTTCCCTGCGATAGATACCCAGAAAGACAATAGAGGCAAACATCCTACTAGTAGGATGATCCACTCTCTTTCTAGGTCTTTAAACAAGAACTATGATAATTGTGTAATCTCTGTGCCATGTTTGTAGGGCTGTAAACGAAGAAGCATTCATTTGGTTGACAACAAATGATTTAGGAGCTGCCCAACCTATCAAAGATATAAGGTAGAATTAAAATTATATTGTTGATGATTGCGTATTTTTATTTGTGTAGTTGAAACATTGCTTCATGCTTTTGTGTTTTGTGTGTTTGTACGTAGATATGTCTTGTATGCTTTTTGCTTTGTTTGTACGTAGATATGTCTTGTGTGCTTTTTGCTTGTATGATTCATATATCTTTTACAGTGCCGTGGAGCAAGCTTGGAGACTACTGAAAAGCTATCTGCACAAATTTACAGCTCTTAGCGGACCGCTGTATCACAAGTCCATCGCAAGGAAACTGTTATCATTGAGCTGCACTCTTCCAACATGGTTAGTTAATGATTATAAGGAAAAGAACTCTGCAGAATTACTCCAGTTGTACATCAATTTTGATTTATTAGAAGAGGCTACTGCATTGGCGATTGAGTATATTAATGCTGTGCTTGGCATTGGCAAAGAATATTTTGGACTCAAGGTAATGAATGAAATATTTTATTTTTTTCTCCATGTAATGGCCACAGGGTAGACATAACATTTTGCTCCCCGAGATATTGTTTTTGTAGTTTTATAAAGTAGTTTGTGTGCTTGATATTTGTTGTGTTAAAATGTTTGATGAATATAAAATTAAAATAACTGCCATCTAATAAAAGAAAGCTTTAGGTGTTTAGGCCGCCTAATACAACAGCATTGAAAAACAACTACAATTTAATAACAACGATAATAGGCTTAAAGAGTATATGGTGTAAAATATAACTAAATATCCTGAATGAAATATATTATTTAACGAATTTAGATAAATCTTACTGATATGTCTCAATTCAATTCTGTTTAAGATCAAATGTGAATAATATTCGGTGTATGATATCTCATATTGAATGATATCGGGATAATGACAAACCATCCCTAGATATATGACAAATATTACTCATTCTTAAAATTTTCGAAATAACTTTTTAAGAACGAAATTTGGCATCACAGAGATGGTATTTGTCATATATCTAGAGATGGTGTAATATATTTATGATCTAACACCGACCAGATATCAGCTGCAATTATGCTCCTTCACAATGAGGCCCCGCATTTAAGAAACTGATTTTTCAGATTGAGCCCTATCGTTTACAAATATTTTTTGTTGTTTTCATATTGTTTTCCTGAGAAAGTGGGCCTGGAAGTTTCGTATAAGTGGTTTCTTAAATGCGGTGTCTTGCTGTGCTCGTCTGTGATGCAAGCGAAATCGTCATAGGTGAATGGTAACCTTTAAACGCTCGCAAAAGCGTAGAGAATACGCCGCTCCGCTGCAAAAAATTGGAAATGCCTCTGCTATAGTTCTGTTTTTTTTTCTCTTGTAGAACGCTATTCATGCAACAACGCCACCAGTTTGGTTACCATACACAGCGTTAGACCAATTGATACAACTGTTAAAAGATGGTTGTGAAAAGCCTAAAATACGCCAGGTATGTGTGTGTGTTATGGCGTATTAGGGACACGATATAACACATACAACAATATAACGTACAATACAGCGTTGTAGTTTGTACGTTGTATTGTTCTATTGCATGTGTTATAGTGTCCTATTTTGCATTGTATGGGATACAATATGACACAACAATATAACATAAAACACGACGTTGTTCGTGTAATATTATATTTTGTTGTATGTGTTATTTAATCGTATGTTGTTGGGGACACAATATAACAAATACAACATTATAACAGAACGTTGTGTGTTGTGTTGTATTGTATTCTATACTTGTCTATGTGTTATATTGTTGTGCGTCAAAGGGACTATGTTTATTGTCGAGCTAAAGATTGGCTAAACAGGGTTTATGACAAAGTTTACGAAGCTTAGAAACAACAAATCTGCAATCTAGTCACTCATGGAAGGGTGTTATGGCCCATTAGTAAACGATATAAAACGTTATGTTTTCGGAGGGTAAATACATATTTAAAATGTTTTCACGAGGTTCTCTTTTTAACTGATTTGGCTTGCTGGTGCTACCCCCTGCAAAATGAAACTTTAGATAGGATTTACACGATAATTTGATGTAAATCAGGGCGTGGAATGATTAAAAGCCAGAATCGAAATTACTGGTTCATTTACCTTGTCAAACGCAAATTAATTTTTTCATCTTCAGCTTCTGAACGACTTGGACAGGACCACGGAGAATTATTTTCACATTGCCAGAACAGCATCACGCGACAAGATCGATATGACATACAGAAAGAGAACAATACTTATGGACACTACAAGGGCATAGAAAATATTTTTGCTGCTTAGTTGTCATCATCTTATGGCGCATTTATCGTGAATAGAATTCGCGATATGAATTCGCGATTTCATTGGGAAGTTTTTCGAAGGCCAAATCTTTAAAGCTTCAATTTGATAAAAGTTACTCTGGTTCCAGTCCTGAAGACCAAGTTATCCAGGAGCAAGATTTAATTTATTAATCGCCTGCTGCCCTGCTTGATATTTTTGGCCAACGCAAACGAAATTTACAAAGTTGCAACAATGCTTATTGAGAAATCAAAGCTAGCTGTCCATAAAACCCGTGCCAATCGATCGATCCAACAACCAACTGTAACTGGCTCAGATTTGCATGAAAGAACTAAGAAAGAACTGGTTTTACAGAGTAAAAATCTTGTATCAATGAAAAAAATATTTTTGTATCTAAGGAACTATTAACAGTTGTGTTATGTTTGTTGATCATGCCTCAATCGACGTCTCTGAAATTTCTCAAAATAAACAATAGATAATCAATGACAATGACGAATACTGGCGGTAAAAATAATGGCGGAGAAAAAACGTGAAACGTTTGCCGATTTTTAAGAGGAAACAAGTCACACGGGAAATTTTATTTCAAGACCTGAAAGGAAAATTTGAACAAGAATGGTTGCACGATTATTTATTTATGAGCAACTGCTTTATAAGGAACTTTGAGGTTCGTCTAAAAATTAAACAACCCCACTTCCGAGATAGGAGAGTGAGTAAGTAATTTTTAATAAATTGCAATTAGAGCAAGCTCTTCTGCTTTCGTAGTAGGGGAATGTGGCCGTGAAAGAGACTGTTTAAGCCAAGTACTATTTTAAGTTATTATTTAAGCCAAATATTAAAAAGTTAAGCAACTATTTAAAAAACTTGAATTCCACATTTTGACTGAAAATTCAGCAAGTTCAGTACCACCCGAAATTCTAAGATGCTTGTAAAAAAATAATCGTGTAATGTTTTAACCTTACTACAGCTGTCCTTGCACGTGATATCATCAGGTGAGATGACTTCGAATGCACGAAAATATGTTTGCTTTGGATTTCCTTTCGGGTTTTCTTGCTATCAAGAGTCTGTAGAAACTTGAATTAATTTTCTAACTTTGATTTGTCCGGTCCATGCTTTTGCTTGACCCAAAATTGGACTCAAAGTTTGTTTGCTTCACCAAAAGCAAAGGTTAAATAAACTTATCTAAGAGAGGAAGGAAAATAAATACAAAGACTTTCGCGGGCTAGGCACGTTAAATACGATAACTCACTCACTCACTCAACGTCAACAGAAGTGATAAATTTCAAAAGATTGAGTAATTTAATCTAAGAGGTAGGAAAAGAAATGCAAAGGTTGTGTTTACAAGTGATAAATTTCAAAAGATTGAGTAATTTTATTTAAGAGAGCTAGGAAAAGAGAAACAAGGAAAAAGGATTGTTTTCAAGAATGATAAAGATGAATACAATTTAGGTGGGAAAAGAAAAACGAAAGATTATATTCAGAATTAATAAATTTCAAAAAATTGAGTAATTTTATCCGAGAGGTAGGAACAAAAAACAAAAGATTGTTTTCAGGAGTAAGAAATTGTAATTCGTGCCAAAAATATATTTTAAATTATTACTTCATTTCCAATCACGCCTAACTTTCCATAAATATCTTGCAACCTATTAAGTCCAATGTCATGTAGTTCATCGATGACGGTTGTTACATGTCCTTCTTTACCTAACCTTCCAACTCTTCCTGCCAAATGCAAGTATTCTTCTGCCGTTCTTGGAACACTGAACAAAAAAACATGGCCTAAACCTTTAAAATCCAGTCCACGAACTTCTTCTTCTGATGCAACAACAATTGATATTTCACCTAAAATGAAAAATGGTATTGTTCTTTTATTGTTTGAGATACAATGGCCTATTGTTTTTATATTGTCTGCCAAATCTACAAATACTAGAGTCAATAAAATTATCACTTTTGAAGAAGTGGAGGAAGATTTTTGTCTCAAAAACTCAACTCATGTGCTAAAACCCATTTGAAGAACTACACCAAAACATTTGGTCCATGTTTTGGTGTAGTTCTTCCACAGACTTTCGTTTGCCCAAGAAAAATCTTCTAATGGACAAAAAATTCTTTCCTTTTAGAGGTGCTAAATTGTGGAATAGCCTCTGAGTATAAACAGGCCTTTGATCTGAGCCTCACAGCTGAGTCTACAATCATAGTCATAAGACTGTGCTGCAAAGTATGGATACCAACCTGTTTGAAAGTCATGCAGAAATTGTTGGATTTCATTTATTTTTCCTCCAAGTACTTGCTTGTAGAAGGCGACAGCATTTAGGTTAAGATTCTTCATTTCTCTAACATAGTTATTTATGGAATGATCTCTGTGAATAAAGACGAGCATCGGTTTATTGCTGGTTTTCTTGAAAATCCTGAAAAGAAAAAACATGAGAATGTAGCGAGAGTAAAATGAATGAAAATCAAGTATTTGTTGTTACTTAAATTGAGAATGTATTATTTGAATCACCAGTTGACTTGTTTACATTTTAAAAACAGCCAATCAAATTGCAATATTCATGTTCATTCTGTGACGTGAATGGCTAACCTCGAAATGTAAACAAACTGATGTTCCCTCTGAATGACGTCATTGAAGATACCGATAAATTTTGAGATCAACATTGAGATCTTCTTGCTGTTTTTGCATAACTAGTTGTAGTATATCAATCTGGATATATCAATCTTTCAAACGAAGTTCTAGTTCAACTCTCATTGTATGGTGATAGAGTTTGATATGGTTCTTACTCAGCTCTTCAAATAACCTTAATAGAAATATAATTGAATTGATTCTACAATACATCCACAAAACTGATCGATTTGGTTAAGATCAATTCACATTTGGTTATATCACATTCAACAAAGTCCAGTTATGTAAAGTTCCTTGTCGTAAAGTCCTTTGTTTTCAATGTAATATTTAGTCCTATATGTTTTGGTCACAACAGCAATTACAGTTATACATGCCTCACCAGGCGTACATTCACAAGATAGGTTTTTATTGAAACAACAGAACAATAAGGAATGGTATTGAAGGAAATTATAAACTTTAAAGTTTCCTATCAACAACCAGTTGGGTTTCTTACACACTTTTTTATATAACGAGCACCTTTATAAGGAACTCCATCCTGAGATTTGGGGAAATTACATTTCTATCTCGGAAAGTATTTACATTAATTAGAAATTAAATGTGCAGATTTTTAGACCATGCTTCGAAAAGTACTTTTAAGGTGTTTTAGAAGTGAATGGCAGGGGTACACAGTTTACAAAAATTCGTGAAAACAATTAAGAAACTTCCACCCTGAACTTGAAGTCATGCTCCTTTGCTCATGAAATGTTTAAAAGAATATAAAAAAATTACAAAAGTTTGCTCTCATGAAATGCAAGGTCATTGCACTCATTTTTTTTATAAGAAACTAAGGAATCACCTCAGTACTGGAGTTTCTTAATTTTTTATATTGTTTTCTATTGTTATAAAAACAATGTATGTAACAATAGAGTCAATTGTAATTTCCAAGAAATCTCAGTACTGGTTCCTCATAAAATAGTTTCTTATGAACAAAAAGAGTGTACAAGCAATGAAGAGTTAACTATGAATAGGCTAATATACACAAAATAAACCATGCATTTTTGATGAATAAATAAACAAACAAACAAACAGTGTCACGATTTGCACTTACTTAGCTAGAGCAGCAATTCTAGAATCCACACTTCCATCAGGAACAAACACAAAGTTATGCTTGATACAGCTTGGTATAACATTCATGTTTTGATCAAACTGATTTGGCTTTATGACTTTTAGATTGTGACCCCATCCTAAATCTCTCAAGTCGTCAATCATTCCTTGGCTAATCGTTGCAGAACATGCTATGTATTGAAGTTTGTTCTGGAAAAAAGTGTAAATATACAAACAGAGTCAAATTTAATGATATCAATTAAATCCACAGTAAATTCCTATTTAATCACTTGAGTTTAGGAATCGTGGTGTGCGTTTTCTGTTTTTGATTTCTCATCACCCATACAGTAAAAATGCATGGGTGACAAGAAACCAATAAACAAAAACCCCACACCACAATTGGGCATGGGTGGTAGGACACAATAAAAATGCATGGGTGATGAGAAAGCAGAAAACAGAAAACATACACAAGTAATTAATGAACATAAAAATGATTTCAGAGAAATTTGTGGCAAAATTTAACTTCATATTTATGATCAGTCTATTTCTTTTAATGCATGCAATCACACGTGACACACACAAGATTATAAAAAAGTAGTAAGGATTTGACTGTATTTCAGTGATTCATTGCATGCAAACAGACTGTCTAATGTAGCACCTTCATTGCTTACTGTTATACTTTTGTTAATATTTTTAGTAAATCAGCCACACATTTTTGAAACATTTAGTAGAATGAAATAATCAACACAATATTTTACCTTTGCAATTCCTTCAAGAACTGCCAACAAAACTGTCAATGGTTTTGGATTCTTCTCCCTCTTTCTTACAAGTCTTGTCATTCCAGGTGGTATGGGTGGAAGCATTTTGTCAATTTCATCAACAACAACTCTTCTTACATTGGCAAAGAGAAACTCATGTTCTTGTACAACTGATAGCAATTGTTTTGGGGTGCCAATTACAATCTTTGGGGGCTTTTGTTTTAATTTTTCAAACTCTGATTCTATCCCTGTTCTTGTGACCTATGACATGGCAAGATAAATTTGTGTTATTTTCAGTATCCTTTAATATTAAATAATAATAATTTTATAATAATAATTTCAATGATAATAATGATTTATAATAAATAATAATAATAAATAAGGAACCCTGATAAATAAGATCAAGCATCCCTGTAATTTTCTCATCAAGATTTTCAATGTTTTTCTGATCAAAAATTCCTTTTTGGGAGTTTTTTGTTGTAGTGGCAAATGTAATTCTTAAAATGAACACAGAAATTAAAGTTATACATGTTTTATCAGTAGTGCATTTTCAAGATATATTTTTATTGAAAGAGAAGAAAAACAAGGAATGGTGTTAAGGAAAAATATAAATTTGAAAAGTTTCCTATTAACAACCAGCTGAGTTTTTTTTATATAAACAAACTTAATTTTGTATAAGGAAAAACATCTTTATAAGGAACTCCAGCTTGAGATTTGGGGAAATTATTTTTGGATCTCAGAAAGTATTTACATCAAGTAGAAATTATGTGTGCATATTTTTAATTCATAATTCCATTTGCATCTCAATTCAAAAAAGAAAACATTCTCAAATATAAAGAACATAATGGCCTATGGAACCTTACTTCAACTTACATAACATGCCACATCACTTTTAGGTGTTAGTTTTCTGGCTTCCATATATATCTGGTATGCAAGTTCTCTTGAAGGTACAGCTATTACGGTATTGCAAATGTATTTTGCTTGCTGTATCACCGGTAGAAGATAAGCCAAAGTTTTGCCAGAACCAGTCTCTGATTGCAAAACAACATTTTTATACATTGAAATTGGTCTCAAAGAAAGGGTTTGGATCTCTACAGGTTTCAATATTCCAAGGTTTTCTTTGAGCCTGGACACCAATTGATTTGAAACGCCAAGAGAATGGAATGGTGATTTCTCAAGTTCATCTGGGTTGAATATTTCTATTTCAGGTTTTTCTTGATTTGAATCTTCTTTTCCTTGCTTATTCTTCTGTTTCTTGTACCTTTGATCTGTCTTATTATTATCAAATTGAATTTTGTGTCCACGATGATTTTCTTTCATACTTTTTGTTGGTCCTTTTATATTTTTCACAAATCTTTTAGTTTCATTTGCAGCAGTCCGCGGCAATTTGGTTTTGAATGTAGGCTTGTCAAAATTTTCATTTTTGTCTTTGGAAACATTGAACAAAGTTCTTCCAGTTTTTGTCACAAATGTCCTGGAAATGAAGGTTTCTTGTGATGCAACAGCATATTTCAATATTTTTTGGGAAACATATGGCCTAAATCCTTTTGGATTGCATCGCACGAGAATGTTTTTGAAGGAAAGTGAACACTTTTTGAACGACATATTGATGATACTTCCACTATAAAATGTGTCATTTGTGACGTCATACCACGTGTCTTTCAGGCCAAAGCTAGGCTATCGCCAGTAGTATTCAGAATAAGTGTAATTTCAAAAACCCGTCAGCCAAAGAATGATATTAAGTTATGGATTATCTTGAAAACAATACTTTCCTCGCAACTCCAAAGAATGTATCAATGTTATTGTACATTCTTTGTATAAGATAAGCTCTGCCGCAAAAGTTGTACTTATTAAAGACGGTTGCTGCTGCTGCTTCTATTCCATGCGTGACGAAATCGAGGCTGATTAAAGATGACTTGCATGTGGCGGGAAAAAGAACAGGAAGTAAAGTGAGTTAGATTTTCTGGATGACATAATTATTCTGCAATTGTACACTTAAAATAAATTAATGAATATGATCAATTAATTTTTATTGACACCATTATGAGTCGACGAAATACGCGTGTTTTTTATAAGAAAACTGGCCAAGGCTCCAGGAAATTAAAAAAAACTTTAAAATGAGCCATCATTGAGTATCTCTAGGAGAAGAGGAGAATCAGAAGAGCAGAGTTACATAATAAATGAAAAGACTAAATTGTTTCTTAATTGTATATAAATAATTCCGTTTTTTTACTAATGCATTCTTTTTTTTTCAACAAAAACATTACAAAAACTGTATATCGTACTACAGGATAAAAAATCTTCATTGAATCAATCATCTAGCATCATGTCAATCACTGAAAATTTCAAAAGTTTCTTAGAATTTTTTCATTCACTAGTAAACATTTCTTAAATTTTTTTGGGGTTCCCCAGTGAATTTCTTATAAAAAGCTTCTTATTGAAAAAAGTGTATACCGATTTTAATTTTTTTAATTGTTAGTTTGAAATTGAAGATAGCCAATCACCTCACATAATTTTATCAGTTACCAATTTAATCACGTAGGTACATACTTTGATTTTGTTGGCTTTGTCTTCAAAAAGAAATTCTCACCAGAAAAAACAAAATGGTGGCCAAAAAGCAGAAGAAAGATGAGTGTCACTGTCTCACAATCATTAACATTGGGTTGGGAGTTCGACAAGAAGAACCAGACAAATGGTGGCTTAAATTTTCCCAGGTAAAAATATTACATCTATTGCAGCTAGCCTTTTTTGTTTTGGCATCAAATTAACTTTCATTTTTTGCTTGTAGGAAATTGTATTCTTTGCATAGGCTTCAGCTGGCCTAAGATAAAACGTTTATTTTTTAGGAAAATACAAATACTATTTTGGGGCAAAGGTTTTAACAAATGTGCTTAAAAATATGCCAATTTTTATTTGCTAATGTGCTAAAAATAGCCTAAAATAAAAATGCTTATTTTGGGGCAAAAGCAAAGCCTTCCAAAATAGGCCAAATTTAGCCTAAAATCAAAATGCTTATTTTGGGAAAAGCTTATCCAAATGTGTTAAGAATAGCTTAAGTTTAACCAAATGTGCTAAAAATAACTTAAGTTTAAAGTAAAATAAGTTTAAGGTAACGTAAGTTTAGGGTAACACAAGTTTAAGGTAATGTTCAGTTTCAGCAGACTTTCAGATTTCCTGCGTTTTCATGACCCTGAGTTTGGAAAATTTTCAGCTGTGTATTTTTTTCATTTTTCAGCAGTGCAATGATCTCCTAACTCTTTGACATTTAGTTTCTATCTATTTCAGACATGCTCTGCGAATGTCATATTTCCTAGCATGTCTAAAAACGTTTTGGAGCACAGTGTAGTCAATATGTTGTCAGAATTGTTCGATTTTCAACAGAACGTTTGGTACTGAAAAAAATAAAATCCTCAACTATGCATGAGCGAAGAAATCTGTAGTATAGCCTTGTAGTATAGCCTTGTAGTATAGCCTTGTAGTATAGCCTTGTAGTATAGCCTTGTAGTATAGCCTTGTAGTATAGCCTTGTAGTATAGCCTTGTAGTATAGCCTTGTAGTATAGCC
>JAYJMH010068936.1:0-11314 GCA_036873815.1 Phacellophora camtschatica | reverse complement strand
TCTCCGTTCTCCGTTCTCCGTTCTCCGTTCTCCGTTCTCCGTTCTCCGTTCTCCGTTCTCCGTTCTCCGTTCTCCGTTCTATGCCTCTACTTCGCTAACTCTCCTAAGTGCCATACCACCAACCAATCTTTTGAATCATTCTCGTCCTCATTCATTTTTAAGAACTACTGACCCATCACAGTTTTGCCATCATTTTCGAAAATTTACGAAAGGTTGATGCAAGATCAGAGGCTAACTTTTGTCAAAAGCTTCTTGTCCCCATTTCTTTGTGGGTTTCGAGAGGGCTATGGTACACAGCATGCACTTCTAAATTTTGTGGAAACCTGCAAGAAGTCAATGGACAGCGGAGGCGTTGCAGGGGCCATCTTGACTGACCGTTCGAAAGCCTTTGATTGTCTAAATCACGAACTTTTGATTTCAAAATTGGACGCATACGGTTTCAGTAGATCTGCACTGCTGTTCACCCATAGCTATCTTACCAATAGCAAGCAGAGGGTAAAGGTCAATGGTTCATTCAGCACGTGGACAAAAACTTACATAAGTGCACCGCAAGGTTCGGTCTTGGGAACCCTTTTGTTCAATATATACTTAAATGACTTATTCATGTTCTGGGGAGAAACCAAAGTCTGTAACTATGCGGACGATACAACAATTTATGCGTGTGGTCCTAAGATCGAAACCGTCACTACGCATTTAGAACATGATGCTCTTAAAATAACCGAGTGATTTCCAAGCAATTTTATGAAGCTAAATGAAGACAAATGTCATTTAATGATTTTTGGTGAGAAGGGAGAAAATGAAATAACCATCAAAATAGGCGAGGATTGTATGAAAGAAAGTACAGAGGAAAATCTTCTCGGCATAACTTTTGATCAATCACTATCTTTCAAAGAACACGTCAAGACCCTATGTAGAAAGGTCGGCCAAAATCTCCATGCTCTTGCCCGTATATCCCGCCACATGGACAATGAACAATTGCAGCTGTTAATGAGTGCATTTGTGTTATCTCGCTTTAGCTACTGACCACTTGTTTGGATGTTTTATCATAGAACTTTAAACCATAGAATAAACAATGTTCATGAAAGGGCATTGCGCATTGCGTACAAAGATCATGGAAATGATTTTGGTTCTTTCCTGGAGCAGACCAATTCGGTGGTCATCCATCTAAGAAACCTACAGTTGCTTACGACGGAAATGTTTAAATCAAAGCATGATCTAAATCCACCTTTTATGAAGGATATTTTTATGGAGCGAGATATTAGCTACAATCTAAGGTATGGCAATAACGCTCAACTCCCAAAGGTGCGAACCACGTCCTTTGGGATTGAGACCATAGCCTACCTTGGAAATAAACTATGGCAGCTTTTACCGCAAGAAATAAAACAATAAAACACCCTTCCTATTTTCAAAAAACGAATTAGATGTTGGAATGGTGATCAATGCAACTGCAGGCTATGCAAAACAAATATTCCGAATGTTGGGTTTCTAACGGGGTAAACGTTTCATAGGCCTTCTCGCAGGGGTGGGGGCGGTGCGCTGCATCTCTATGGGGTGGCGGGTGTGCTGTGCGGGATGTCCCCTTCACGATGCAGGCGCTGGACTGCGGTTGAACTGGGGGATTGTTTCCCGAGCGGCGACTGCGGTTTAGTATATGCGTCTGGGGGTTCCCTCGCGCGGCATGTACGCCGTCTCTCTGGGGGATACCCGTCGCGTTTCAGTCTCTTAAGCCATGCCAGGATGTGTCTAAAAACCAATTTTATAAACTATTCTCGCACTGCAAAACAATTTAAAATTAGATTTGACGCGAGTGTACCAGGTTTTGTAGCTTCATCAAGGGATCGTGTTGTCATCTCGCAAGGCCCACTTTAGCAAACAACGCATCATATTTCAAAATAGATAAGATGTATTTGAACAAAATTATAAACTGTTTCCTATATATAGGGATTAAAGATGTAACTTTATATCAGATATAAAGCTTCAGCTAGGTTTAGCATTTCCAGCAGAAGGAAAGTTTAGCAAAAATCAACTGTGATAAAATGAAAAATGCAAAAACAGGATCTGTCAGTGTGCTGCGTGGAGAGTTTGATTTGAGAGTTTAGTAGTCAAATAAAGCAGTTTTAAAATGAATAAAAAAATTTAAAGTCACCACGGTTGTACCATTTAAAGTGACAAAAAGCGAAGCAGCGGGTGATTATGAAGGAATATTTTGCTGCGTTGGACTGTCGACCGAGAAAAGCTGCAAAGACAGAAGTTCAACGACTGGCATAACTTTGCATAGGTTACCAAAGGATCCAAGTATTCGAAAACTCTGGGTGCAAAATATCAAGCTACATCGTAAAAATTTTGAGCCATACTCGTTCGCTACGGGGCCATTTTTAAGTAAAGAGCACTTTGTACAAACTGATTTTTCGCGTGCAGTTCCTTCTATTCCTGGATTTGAGTTTCAAAACAACAACACATTTGTCCGACGCGATGCAGTGCATTTTTTATGATCCAAAACAACACAAGGAAACCATCAAGCGTGATAAACACATGGTGAGTAATACAATAATTGCTATTGTTTTCAAAACATTTTCTTGAATTTATTGACAAGCGACAAGCATTGACAATGACCAACTCGGTGACAACAGGAAATTAATTTTTTTTGAAAATTTAAACAACGGAATTTTGCTTTTATGATCAGTTCCAAAATATTTCTAGCAAAAGAACCCTGATAAATATATATATTCGCATAATTTCCCGGACTAAACTTTAGTGAATTACAAGTTTTAGGTTATTTTGCAGAATACATTAACATGAATATATATATATATATATTCAGATTTTAATGTTGATGTATTCTGTAAATATATATCTAAACATTTTACTTGAGTACCTTTTTATTGTTTTCATGCAAAAAATTAAATAAATGTTTTGTTACTTTCAGGATTGATGGCAATGTTATTCAGACAGAGCCAAAGTTCATCATTTTCTACAGCATGTTATATACATTGTTCTCCATGTTATGTTTTAAATGCAGTGTTGAAAAACCAACTGTTCAGATGTCTTTTTATAATTCCTTTTCCAAAAAACAAATTCCTTATAGCCAGTTTTTCACTATATTGAGTTCTCATATGATTATAAATACACAAGAAGAAGGCGGGTATTATCCCAGCCAAGGTACCAAAATATCCATCTCACAATCCATCTGTAAGCCACTGCACGAAGATTCATAGAAAAGAAGCAAATGTATTGTTTCGTAATTTTTAATAAATTTCCCAAATTGACCAAACAAAGTTACAAAATTCTAAAATAACAACGAGGTTTTAGGCTTGGTTTCAGGGTTGGAATTTTTAGTCTTTGCATATTTTGGGAATCCAACACACAAACTATTTGTGGACTTAATTTAATGTATTGGAAGAAAATTTTTAAAAATCATATTTTGTTATCTTCTTTGACAAAAATAGATATAGCTTGATATTATTTGTTAAAGTTAGACACAGTAATGTGATACTCATATTGTTGATAATAATACTGTTGCTTAGTAATAATTTTAGTTAGTTTCGCATGCTTGTCCTGTTGCTTTTGTTTTTAAATGTGTTACATAATGACATATATTATATGTATTGTAAAGTTAGATTTCTTGACATAGCTGTAAGAGTATGTATTTGACAAATAATACTATGATCAAATTTCAATTCATTTGAACCTGTGTGGGACTTCAATGTTTATTTTCTTCCTTGCATACATTTCTTCTTTAGGCATTGATAATGAAATGTGAACACAATACAATCAATAGTGAAATATATCTTTGTTATTATTATGAAATTCTTTGTAAGCATTAAAATGTCTCCAGCCAGATATCTGCTCTCAAAATTATTGATGGGTGACATGGGGAATGTGAGGTGATGCTGATGGTGCTTTTGTTGTTGCTCTTGTGTCAACTTCCCTTGATTGTTAATTTTATTTAAATAAATATTTTGTTGATGTTTGTTTGTATTTTGCTTCCGAGAATAATAAAAATAATTTATCTTTCTTACGATTCACTTAGAGGAATAGTTCCATGACACCGATCTCGCAGTTGCGATGGCCGAATACCATCTTCATCCTCTGATCATCTCTCTCGATCTCCATTCTTTTGCTTCCCCCTCCTCGTCCGAATTATCTGCCGATGAAACCAGTGGTTCGTGCTGGTGTGGTAAATATTGTCTGCCAAACCGGATCCAGTCCTCTAAGACATAATTTAGAGCAAAAAAATCGACATTAAAATGGTTCTAACTCAAAAAGTATTTTGTGTTTGAAAATTTAATGTCCATTTTCGTGATCAGCACACTCAAATTGGTCGAATAAGCAAATACAAATTTTCGTGTCATATGCACTTTAAATAAAATAATGATAACGATGATAATGAAGTTTGGCTGCATTGATGAGCCTTAATTTTGGCGAAACCGATCTGTAGCCGACTGTTTGATGAGTAAATGGTATTCTTCCAAAAAAATCTCTACACTGAACCTCCATATAAAACGATTAATTTAAGATATTTTGCAAAATCTTAGTCTTTCTGAACTTTCTCAAACAATTTTCATGCAGACGTAAAGGGTTGTTCATAATCACTTAAATTGTTCTTGGAATTCCCCTTCGTGTTGGAAATCATTAAGTGACAATATGAACGTCTCTCTTTCTAACACTGGTAATTCAAGATAACTTTCTATGCCAATTACAGATGTAGCTAAACAGGGTCAGGTATACGTTTTCACGGTTTGCTTTCCATTCTTATGCGAAATCCCCTCCTGTCGCCTCAAATTGTTTCATTTTGCTTGACTCTAAATTCTGGCAATTGTTGATTTTACCATTCCATGAGAACATTTTACAAAACCTGGAGAGTTAATCGTTTCTATCAAGTCTTAATAGTTACTGATTATGTTAGCTCTCACAAAACGTCACTGATAGAGAGAATCTCCACTATTTTTGTCCAACCTGGCTTCATCCCGGAGAGCGAAATCCTGCCAAGCATCCTTTATCCCCAATCTCATATTAAAATAACCTTGGCGCAATGCGTTGAGTCTCATTTTCCAGCGAGTATTAAAGCGATTAAAACCAATATTCAAATTCACTGTCAGCAAATTTCTTGAATCGAGCAAAAGCAAAGTGAAAAGAGTATCGTCATTTTGCAATTTCTCCATTAATGTACTTAACACAAGCCAATCGCAGCTGCATATCAAACCTAGTTATAAACTTTCAGAGCTTATCCGACCACTTGGTCTTCACTCTGGCTCGTAAAATGTTTTCGTCGCAGTACTCTTTCATTGATGAACCTAAAGCATCCTTTATCCCCAAAACATTTCTCGGCATAATCAACAGAACCTGTAGAAGCAGCATCTGGTGTGCCAAAGGAAGGAGCCCACTGTGGCATCTCCAATTCGTCGCTCCGGAGTCTTATTACGTTTGCCTCAAATCTATTTGTATTTTAATCCAAGAAAATGAAGTGGTACATGGGAAAGAGGAATGAAAATGTTCAGTTCTCGGTTCGGATTAGAAATTTACACGTAATTCTTACAGAGAAATAAAATTCCTCCGTTTAATCTCATCTTTCGAAGAAGATCACCAGGATATTGGTTACAGGATTACAGGAAGAATATCCAAATACTTGAAGTATTGAGAAAGACGTAAATAAAAACATACATTTTGGTGTTGACAAAAATGGACTCTCGATAAATCTTTTTTTTCTATGATTTTTTTTCTTTGTGAGAAACTCAACTCTCAGATAAAAAAAATTTAAGAAACTTGAGAACTGTAAAATATTACGTAAGAAACCTTTCTCCATTTATTCTATGATATACAAACCTTACTACTCATATTTGATACAAGTTAAATTTAAAATCCCAATTCATAAATTCTTAAATGAATTAAAAAGAACTGTTGAGAAACTTTCAGTATTCAAACTCTGATAATTTTAAGAAACTTTCAGTAACGATCTAATTTCTTAGTTTCCTACAAAAAACAAATGATGACTATGGATGATTATTAAGAAAGCATTTCATTACTTCCGCTCTAGCTGGAGAGAACACGGTCAATATCTACTAAAATGTTTATCAACTTCAACCGAAAGATATCAGAAGTGATACAATTCGTACTATGGCATATAGCAGTAGCGTGAACATTTTTCATGTTCCCGATTATTCAAAAGATTTTCATAATCATCACTTATTCATTTGTGTTTATTTGTCTATTCCCCTGACTGTTGTACTAGCTTTGCTCCCAGTATTGGGGATTCGGTATTTTTGTGACTTGTTGATAGCTTTGGACATTGACTTTCTACCTTTCTCTCAAAAAATTCAATTTGATTCTCCTGCTTCATTAATTTGGCACATAAATGATATTGCTAAGCTTAAATAGTCAACATGAGATTGCAGAAAAGTATTTTCTGTATAGACTCTTTATATTCTCATGCTTTAATAAATAGATTTATTGCGTAATATTCTCCAAAGTCAATCAATAAAAAGAAACATGAAATCTTCACTAGAAAATATAATAGTGCAACGTTTTCCTTTTTTACCAGGGTTCATGATGATTTTTTCAATAAATTCTTCCTTTTTTGGAAACATCAAATAATTTTAACTGGGAACCATTCACATTTTGATTGTTCGAGACGCTTTAAAATTGGAAATTCATTATCCATCCAGTCGTATGCTGCATACCCAGACACTATCATGTTATTTTTCTGATTAGAAAGATTGTATGTGAGTGACAAAAGCTTGCGATATTTGTCATCTCCTTCCGTGTGGTGAATCTCGATGACCAATGTTTTGTTAATATATTGTACTATAAATGGCCTGCTTATCTTTGATGGGAGATTCTGTCTTTTCATTATTCAATAATACAAAAACTGATGCTTCATATTCATTTGCAACATCAATGCGATTATAATACCGGAGGTCACAAGCTCCATGAAGTTTTATCATGAACTCCTTCCTCCTACCTTCACTTGCATAAAAATTGAACATTAAATCATTTCGACTTGTGCAAAGCTGAAATTTTTTTTCTGAGCTTCCTTGCTTTTGGTGACCTCTTGCAAGTGATGTCTAGGTAGAATCAATGATCAATGGCCTACTATCGTTTTCTAATTATCTTTTTCAAAACGTTTTGTCTTGAAGTAAAATAAATGATATTGACAATGTCGTTACCTTTTACACGATCCAGAAACAAGTAACCTAGCTTTTATCATCACTTCAACTTCTAGTGTCCGACAACCGACTAAGAAAACCACAGACCATCGAACATGAAAAATAACCGACCACCGAATGTAATAGTGTAAGAACATGATAAATCTGATGGTGTAAAAATGTAAAACAATACACGTAGAAATCTATACAATAAAGTTTCATTGTTATTGAACATGGAATATAATTCCTTAACCAGCCATTTGAGGAGTATTCTGATTAATTGTATTTATTGCCTTGGTGCACAGTCTCTTTGTTTACTTCTCATAGAGGGAATACATTTTATACCTTGAAAAGGAGGACTAGAAAAAGGACTTAAATTATATAATTTTGAGGAGGACCTCAAGACAATAAACTCAAACATTGATCCAAAAATAATACAAGAAAACATCGTCATTAATCACAAAAAACGTTCTCTCAATTATTGCATATTATATTTGTCGATAGTCAAATAGTTTCTGTCTCAACTCTTGATGAAGCCTCATGATCTTCTTCTTAAAAAAAACACATTGATGTTCTTGGTTTTATTGCGGTTTTAGGAGCTAGTTTCTAATTAATGGGTTTCTTTCATATGCGCGTACCTTTTAAAGGTTAGCATCAATACATTTTATCAAGAATTCATTTGGTCCAAAGCTAAAAAGAGTAGGAAAAGACATTACGTTAGATATGTTGATGTAGTTTTCAATTCAAACGCTCTGTTCGTTATTCTTCAGCAGTCCAATACATTTCCACAAGCAAAAATTTTGTTTAAGAATTCTGAAATGAATGGAGGGAGATTTTTCTGTTTACCTTCCTTTACGATGCATCACCTAAGAAATTATCACTGTGTTCGGATCTGTCTCGAAATGCAATGGATTCATGAAATGGCATTAAGTTGCCAGAAGTGCATAAAAAGTTGTGGAGGTACATTTGGAAATGGAAGATCTTATTTCAAATAAATAAATTTAACTTTAATTATTTATTTCTTCATCTCTTTCGAACATTTTTTTAATCAGCCATTTTGCGCAACTTGATACCCGTTCTGGAAGACTAGCTGTTGAAATGGGAGCTTCATGAAATAGTTGAAATGATAGCTTTGCAATATTAATGATTAAATTATTGATAAAGTTTTCAAAAAAATATTGACAAAACATTTTTCTTTTGTGATTTTTCAAGCGTGGACAGTTTTTTGTCAACCGGTATATAGAATGTTTTCACATTTGAACCAATGATTGTATGAAGTGTCACCCCATTTAAATTTCCCTTATACTTCCGTCCCTAAGAGTATCAACCCACCCAGTCTGGTACAACTTTGCAAACTCCACACACAAGGGAAAGCCTGGTTTCTTGATGCATATCTATGTATGCAAAATGTATGCAAATATGCATACCAGTATGATGTATGGGCAGGCTTATATAACGGCATTGATCAGTTTTATCCTGCATCTTTTGGCACAAGCTCACATCTGCACACAATTATTTATCATCTATCAAATGATTCTTCTTGCAAGCAACATGATAACCATTCTGGTAATACAATATATATCATAGAATTTCCTGCATTTCACTTAATAACACAGAGTCATGTTGACGTGCGTTCTAATCACTGCTTGTGGCTGAACGTCCCTCCTTCTTTGCACAAAGTCTCTTTCTGCTTATAGTTTCCTTTCATAATAATGTTCAATTCAGTTGTCATTTATAATATCACGTTAGTTTTTTGTTCAAAACACAGAGCCATTTTCAGAAACAAATGGAGTTTTTGCTGCGGCAACAAAATAAAACTGTCCTTCAATTTCTCGACATTTTACCATCAAAAATTAGAAAAATTTGTGTTCGCATCAATTCGCAAAATTTGCATCAATGTTTCGCGCTTTTAGAATTCTATCAAATTCCTCAAGTTCATACATTTCATAAACATATATTTATATTTTAATAATTATTTGTTTTAATTTTGTCACCGTACACAGCATTACTAAACATATTTTTGGCACTTTATTTGTGTTTCTGGGAATAAAGTTGGAATCGCTATTGTTTTTGTTGGGTGCAATGCATTCGGTCAAAGGTATCATAGGCGCTGTAAGACTTTCAACATAATCAATTTAAAGAATAACGTGAATTTTAAAAGACATCAAACCAATAGATGTATTTAAGATCACTGGACTCATGAATCATGATAATAAAATCTTCGTTATAATCTCATTTCAAGCAAGAGATTTAGATTCAAAAGTAGAAGGTGGATACGCAACAAGCTGTGTGCAAGCACAAACACAAGATCCACGAAAAAAGTGCTTTCCACATCTGTGGTGATACATGGCCTCACCCAAACGCTTGCCCAGCAAAAACAAACATTTGTCATAAATTTCAGAAACGTAAATATTTTGCAAGTGTATGTCGAAGCACAAAAAAAAATTGCAACACGCAAATGAGGACAGTGAGTACATGTGCAAAATATTAGAGAAAACCAAAACAAAAGGTTGTCCAAAGGTCAAGATAACCATTGCAAACAAGAAAATACCAATCACGATAGACACAAGAGCTTCCAGTAACGCTTTGGATGAAACACTTTCGAACATTGCAGGGAAATAAATTACAGTCCACGAATGTGAAAATTTTATCTTTTAATTCAACAAAGCCTTCAAGGCAAAATTTTATGTTCTGAAAGAAAAAACACATTCGAATTGACTGAAATTAAACAAAGTACCAGATTCACTCCTGAGTGTAACAGAAGTAAAGATAAGAGCAATCAATGATGAGCATACCGAGGTATTCAATGGCCTTGGAAAATTGCCAGTGGAGGAAATTATGTTAAACATTGACAAAGAAATATTTCCGACTGCACAACCTCAACGAAAAGTACCATTCCATACCAGACAGAAATTTCGAGAAACTGTGCAGGGACAAAAGCGCCAAGACATCATTGCGCCCGTTTCGGAAAATCAGTATCTCCTTTCGTTGTAGTTAAGGACTCTCCGAAAGAAGTGGTTTACTATTAGAATGTATTACAGAAAATGAGATGGAAAAGGTTGAAATTCTGCATGATGATTCTTGGGGTAAAACGGAGCTGCTCAACGTAAGCAGTGTTAAGTGAACTTGGAGAATTACCAGTTACAATAGCCATGATGATTCGTATGATAACGTACGTGCACAGAGTAGCTACAATGGACGAGGACAACCTAACTAAAAAAGCTTACAGTGTGACAATTTCATTGACAGATGAGAAATCCGACTAGACATCGACAGTTAGAGCCATTTTGAAGATGGTCAGATTAGATTTTCTATTTGATAATCCAGCGCAAATGGGCACATCTCACATTAAGGCGCGATTAAAATCGACACTACCAGAGTCATTTATGAAGGAATGGAAAGAGCGCATAACTCAAGCCTCGCCAACTAGCTTAAAAGACAGGAAACTCCGTTGTTTCAAGTTGTATAAAACTAAGTTTGAACCCTCCAAGCACTTTCAACAGATGACTTCGCTACAAGACAGCTAATAGCAAACTTTAGATGTTGCGATCATGAGTCGATGATTGAACTGGGGCGCACAAGAAGTTATCTGTTGAGGAAAGAGTTTGTAAAAAATGAAAAAATAATGCTGTCGAAGATGAGATTAACTTTCTTTGTGAATACCCCACGCATGATAATTTAAGAAAGTTCTATTTCAACATCGATATTAGAAATCCCCCGATTGATAGAATTGAACCTTTTAAGTAAGTATTTGCCGATGACAGTGCAGAAAATACAAGAGTTTAAGGAAAATATTTAAAAGAAGCATTCCATAGACGTAAAAATGAAGTGGATATTCCACAACCAGCATCGATTTAATGTTCATTTTAATTCATTTTTATTGTTCTTGTTACTGTTTGTTATATATATATATATATTGCATACCGTAGTTAGTTTAGTATTATCGCCATGCCTTGCAACAGGTCGCATATTTGATATAATAAAAAAAATTACAAAGAAAGATGATTCAGTACGTGTCTGCGTCGATTTGCAGATTGCAAAGCTGGCCATAAAGATAATCTGATATTGGATATTCAATACCAATAGTTTATGACATAAGGGACCGGTCATAAAGTAACTGCTAGGGGGGGCCGGAGTAAAAACTAAGATTTTCTCCTAAATTTTGGTGGCCC
>JAYJMH010068925.1:0-11315 GCA_036873815.1 Phacellophora camtschatica | reverse complement strand
ACCCCCCGGGAGTGTCGATTGACAACAAAATGATGGCAGGCAGTAGAAACCGCAATAATATGCGATAAAACACCCTAAAAACAGTCCAAATGTTGATAATAACTTTGATAATTATGTAATGTTCATCGGTGTTCATCGGTGTTCCACTGGTATTCATCGGTGTTCCATTGGTGTTCATCGGTGTTCATTGGCGTTCCCATTGGTGTGGTGTTTTAGACTAGACCCAATTTGTCGTACCTTGTGCCTTAATCTTTCGCATGCAAAGAAAAAAGCCTAAGTTTGGTCTTGAGTTAGCTTCAGATGATCCGTTCTCCCGCATCGCATCGAGTAAAACATAAAAAAAATGAATTATTTGTGAAATGCAAAATACCTATTTCTAAAATATAGTTTCTTTCTTTTAAACCAAAATGCTTTCTTCATCTCCTCGATTTAAATGCCTCCAAGTCCAATCAATCGAATTTAGCGAATACGATTAAACTAAATTTGGTATTTTGTCAACTGTAAAAGATTTCATTGGCTGAAAGAACTAAATAATGTTCTTTTCTGAATATTTGAATCTGATTGAGATGCCAAAATCTCTGATCCTGTCTCAACGAAGACTGTGTGGCCAGACCCTTGGAGCCCTTGCCAAAAAGGGTTTTTCGACTTAATGACAGTTGCGTGTGTGCGTGACAGAAATAAAACAGCTTAAACTGAAAATCAGCTCAATGAATACATTTTGCGACACGTTTTGAGTAAGCGATGTCGAAGTAAGCACAGACGAGGAAACGTTTTCGTGCAAAATGTCATGATTTTTTATGAATATCAGATATATATATGCCATGCAAAGAATAATTGAACTACAAAATCTAACAGATTATAAGATCAGGAATTAAAATATGGTTGAATGTTAAAAGTACCATTTTTAAATCATTGAAACGCCGTTTTGGGTCTCTTTAGCAAATAATTTTAGTAAATTTAACAATTCCCTTCAGATTAGCGATTTACCTCCTTCACAGAGTATAACATTCATGAGCCAGTCTCGTTTCAAGACCACATATCAAATATCTCTGCGTAAGAAAAATGCATTTATACTGCGGTGGAACAAGATGCATTTGCAATTAATTTCGAAAGCTTCCATGGAGCCCAGTACCCTGTTCAAAATTACGTAAGGGTACCAAACTGTCCATGAACAATACTTTGACTTAAACGACTACACCAGTCGCTTTATGGCTATTCCCGCTGTTTTCCATGGTTTAGCTCAGACTCGTTTAAAGACTCCATTTTAGTTTATGCAATTTGATTGTCCAAATTATTCTTGTATGATAACCGGTCGCTTTTTGGCGTTTTGCAATTCAGTTCAATAGCCACAAAGCCAGTCTATATATTGACAGTCAAAAAATAAAAAAACACGTTGATAAAATAACAAATTATTATAAAATGTATCAGCAGACCAATAAAATCATTTAGCCTGCGTGCAAACTTAACTCGGGAAAACAAATTTCAAATTTGGGTCTACGCGTAGGATAAAAATTATGATGCTTGGTCATGTACCCAAAAAGGTGTGACCATAAAATTAAGTAGCTTGTGTGAAAACTCTACTCGGGGAAAAACACTTAAATTTGGGTCTACGCGTAAGCTAAAAAAAAAAAGGTGTGACGTTAAAATCAACATTTTTCAACGCTTTTTCCATGCACTCTGCTGAGCTTGCCGTTTTCAACACGCAATATTGATCTGATCGGAGCGTACAAAAAGGTCACACCGATCCATACCATATCCCCCATCTGATCAATGAAATGAAACATGCATCGTCACCAAATTCTACCAAATGCATCAAAATGTTGGGTACATTTAAAAAGAAGATAAATCTAATATTTGTTGATGAAAAGAGACTTCTTAAATAAAAGTTCAGGAGAGCGAATGTGGGCAACAACTCTAACAACAGGGCAATAGTACTTGAATCGATATGTGTCATAAGTTGATATGTGTTAAAAATATGAGCAGCTATCTTGAATGCAAGCTATGAACATAAAATATTTGGGTATGTAATAAAAGACATAAAATACAAGAACATCCCCCAATCAATATTAGTATGGTAGTTGAAAGTTAGTTTCATCTCTTAACAAATTCATTCTGTAATGAAATCTCAAGATCAACATCAAAGTATGAATCAGCCTCAAGCACAGCACACCATAAGTTGAAAAAATGATTTCTCAATTACCTCCAGAAAAATAAAACAATACTTTGTACAAATTTACCTCGCAGAAGGCAAGCACTAAATGGTATGATCTCAAATATATTTTAACGCGTTAACAACAACCTCCTTTTTTCTTTTTCTTAGCATTTTTATCAAGTTTTATTCCACCGGGACCTTTGTCTTCATCTGCTTTTTGTTGTTGTGCTTTCTTCGAGTTAAGAACGACTTTCGTGATATAATTGAACACCTAAACGTGGAAAGTAACAATTACCTTAAGATGAGTTAAAGGATGATATCATGATATGAGATTACTCTCGTACAGTTTTTATTAAAATAAATAATTTGATCTATTTTAAGAAAAGTTGTATTTGACAAAAAAATCTTCATCATTAAAAACTTTGTAAATTTTCTTCTATAAGTGAACTTTGAAACATTGGAAATGAAATGGAATCTTATAGTATATTTAATTACTTATAGACTGATAGTATAATTTAATCCCACGCGGTAGCATTGAATTCAAAAATTTAAAGAAAAATATTATTTTATTTTTTCCGTTATTTGGGTGCCCTAGAATTTTCGAAAGTTGAGTGCTATCTCTAAATCTAAGTTCATCTTTCGGGCATCTTTCTGTGTAATGTTTACGGCCTAGTAACGAACAAAATGTTTGTAGGATAGCCCAGCAAACGGAACAAACTTTTTTTCGTCCATCCGGTATTATTTCAACGGTATTTAACAGTATCTTAAGTTTGTGGAATAACAACACTCGGAAGAGGACATTTTTAATTTAAGAACTTCTGCTTCCTCTTCTTATGGCACCTACCATTTTGGTCCAGCATATCTGACTGCACTATATATCACATTTATAATTCCTAACGTAAATCCTAACATTTCACGTAAATAGGTGTTTGGTATAATATTCATATTCGGTTCACTGGCAGATGCCTTCCGAAAATTAGTTATCAGATGTACATGCACGAAAATTAGTTCCAAAATGTGTATACCCATAAGAAATATAAACTGATTCCTCCGCTTCTGAAACGAACTGAAACACTTTGCAATATTCTAAACAGCAACTAGTTTTGTGACAGTCAATTACAATCAAAGATTTCTTTCCAAAATGAAAATATAGAATATGACCATAAAGGCTTAAATTTAATTCAGAAGAATTTTGTAATTAATTGGTATGCAATGTGTGTGCTCATTTCTTGGATTGAAACACCAATTTGTGTTGTTGATAATTGTCAGCTTATTTTTTACATACCTCTTCAATATTTTGGTTTTCTTTTGCACTTGTTTCATACAACTGAACTCCCATTTGTTCAGCAAATTTTTGTGCATCGCCCCTTTCTACAACTTTTAAATCTGGGCAGTCATCTTTGTTCCCAACTAAAATAAATATTCATCTTTGAATCCAAAATTCCCTTTCATCTCAAAAAATAAATTTGACTGAATGGCCTAGTTAATAGTCATTCTGCATTTTACTCTTTTCATGCAAAAGTACGAAATGAAAAGTCAAATCTTTAATTTCAAAACAAATTCGAGTACGCTTTCCTTTCTTTTTAAAAAAGTAAAAGAGGAATGATTTTCGCCTAGCTGAAATCACGGCGATTCCACCTCAAATTTCTGTTTTGAGGTGGAAGCAAATTTGGAAGGTATATTTTAGCAACTATAGTCCATAAAACCTTGGGCGTTTTGTGGGTCACACGGCATATACATGCAGATATATTTGCTATTTGCTATACTGTAGGACAGTATGCTAGGTGGCTAAAGAAGGTTTTCTGGCGCTCTACAATTTCAAGGAAAATAAACTTATACTGCACTCAAAATTACAGCAAGGTTGAAAATTTACCAGCCTTGGTTGAATAAGCTGATTTTAAACATTAAATGTCACTTAAAGCCATAGAGTTAGTGATTTTGACCAGACAAATGTTCACATCCTGTAAATTAGCCTTTATATGGCACACAACAGACTATCAATGAGCCTGACTGGCTGTTTCATTGCAAAATTATAAATTGCCAAAAATATTTGCTTGTTTTACTCACCTGGTGTATCAAATTACTTTTCATGTGCAACTAAGAAGTTTAAAATCCTCAAAAGTTATACCACAAGTGAGCACCCAGACATGCAAACAGTATTGACAAAAAAAAAAGTTTTTGAAACTTCAATTTATCTACAAACCGTAAGTGTTTTACCTAATACTTTATTGACTACTTCACAATGCTGGTCTATTTCATGAAGCCATCTTTTCACATTTACAAATGATTCTGCATTTGTCACATCATAAACTACAATAACACCATGTGTACCTCTATAATACCTTGAAGAAGCAGAATAATATACATATAAATATATATATAAGCATGCCTTTAAACAAGATATAATAAATTGGACTTTGAATTATGGGAATAAATTGTTCTCTTTATTGAAACAAAAAACATCTCCACACCTGGTACATTTTATGAAATACATTTATGAAATAGAAAAATGTGTCATCATTTCAGAAAATGTTGTCATAAGTACAATATTTCTTGCAGTCTTCATCCATCAAAAAGAAATATATATGTTTCCCATATATGATTTAAAATGTTCTATCAACAGAACGTTCTATCAACAGAAACTTACGTTGATGTAATTGTTCTAAACCTCTCTTGTCCAGCTGTATCCCAAATTTGTAACTTTACTTTTTCTCCATCAACATTAATTGTTCTGATCTTGAAATCAACACCAATTGTTGTGATATATGATCCTACAAAAATAAATTTCAACAATTCATCCATCCAATTCATGAGACTTTGGAGAACAAATTGACATTGTTAGAAAACAGAGCAAATTTTCAACACATTGCATGTTTATCATAATATGTGTAAAGTGAAACACGTACCCCAGTAGTCACCCCTAAAGTAATATAAACTGAGAAACTATCAAGTATATATATATTTCACTTTCAATTTATTTCTTCATAGAATACATCTAAAGCTAACATAACATCATACACATATTCTATGCAACCCAAGAAAATCTGATGCCTAACTAGCTTGGGCCGCTAAAAATAATAACAATTGTAAACATTAATTATAAGAATAAACTAAAATTGCATAATATACGATATATATCTAAAATCTAAAGTCATAAATAGCAAGATAATAACGATATTTTAAGATAATTGAATATAATAAGTTTCAATATTTCTGATGGTATTTTTAAAGTTGATGGTATTTTTAAAAGACGATGGAAACTTGTTCCATAGGTGGGCCCCTTTGTTGCATAGCATTTTATCCCCCCCCCTTTTTCTGTGAGATCTATAAACTTGATAGTTTTGTATTTGTCTTGTGTTGTATTTATGTTTGGTTTTATTGGTAGAGAAGTAATTTTTAAAAACTTCAGGAAGTAAATTTTGGTCTTTGTGGACAATACAGTATATGCATTAGTTTGAGAATTTTTATTTCGTAGAGATCCTTCAGCTTGAGGACAAAGGCCTCTTTATGTAAGGCATTTGTAGAGTACATTCAATCTTTAAAAAGCAAGATTCAAAGTATTCTGTTTTGTAGGGTCTGCAGGGGTTTCAAGTGTTTTTTTGTTGCTAAGCCGTATGCATCAAACATATCCAATTATAGACAAAATAAGTAAGTCATATAGTGTTAGCAGGCATTGTTTGGGAACAAAATGTCTGATTTTTGAAAATATTGATGGATATTTGACAATTTCACATTTTACTTTATTTATATGTGATTCCCATGTAAGTTCGGTATCTAGTTTTACACCAAGGTATTTGATACTGTTTTCTTGTTTTAACTGATCTCCCATAGCAACTGGAAAATATATATATATATATATATATACAGTAGTGAAAGTCTTACCAGAAAACATATTGTCAGCAAATCTGAGAAGAATGCTGCTCTTGCCAACACCTGTCAAATACGACATTAATTTAAACAATTGAACACAAATTGGACATAATTAAAAAATGGCCGCCCACACTAAATTCAATTTCAATTTATTCATTCATAGAATACATCTAAAGCCATAATCCATCCAAATACATAACAGACACATGACCATTATAACTAAAAATATCAAATATTGTGAATCTTTATAAAAAAAATTTTCTCAAGTTCTTGAAAAAAAGTTACTGAAATATTCATGTTAAATAATTTGCAAACTTTATTAAAAAATGTTGTATACTGGGTGTCCCCAAAAAAAGTTTAGAAATTTGAAAAATCAGCCTTTTGGGATTACAGGTTTGATACAGTCTTGATAAAATTGAGTATTATTTTTCAAAATAGAACCTGATAGTAAAAACTTTGAAAAGAGTAGTATAAATGTATGAATAACCTTTGTACTGTACTCTTCAGTCTCTTATAAACCCCAGCCCCCCACCCCAATTGAAAATTTAAGTGGCAAGACTTCCAAAGAATATTTTGCTGTGAGAAAAGTCTTAGTAGAAGAAGTTAACTCTCATGCAAATGTTATATACTTTAAAGATTTTTGACATGGCTCTGAAACTGATTCCAACATACCGTGTGAGCCACAAAAAACTCTTCCGGTTTTCAGGGTTACAGCTTGAAATCCGTGAGAATAAAACTCTAAAATTGTAATACAAAACAATGTCTAAAGGAAGAGTTTGAGATATCATCCGGCCATTTGAGTCAAAATTTTGACATTAAAATAACCTGCTTGTTTCAAATCGACTTCGGAAGTTTGATTAAGCCCCAGTCAAACGCATGCAACATTTGATACAACATTCTGAAAACAATTGTTGCTCTTAAATTAAAGATTAAAAATTAAATTAAAGACTCTTAAATTAAAGAGCCATCAAAGCGAGCAGGTAGAGGTTGTCTTATTAAAACATGGACTGAAAATATATAAAATATTTTTTCAAGTTAACTTGAAAGCCCCACAAATTAAAGGCAATTTTAATTTCGAGTTTGTACAGAGGTACTAGTACAGTTGCAGATGAGTGGATGATATCCCAAACTTTAAGTTTGCCCTTCAGAGGTTGTTTTATCCACAATTTGAGATTTTAAGTCTCACAAATTTCGAGCAGCAGCCTTATGAATGGGGATAGTTTTTTGGGGTCACCCAGATTAACAGTGAATTATTGTCATAACTCAACTCTTAACAGTTCAAGGCTATGAAAAGCTTTAACAACCCAGACCAGCATATTGAGATGATATTTTAGTATCTTCTTTGATGTGAAACAGAAACACATCTAATAATTATTAAAGGTGTACTTGGTGTAAATAGATTTGGAGTAATTAGTGTAAATAATTTGGAATTGACTCAACTTCAAATAAATTGAAAAATACAAAAGTATAAAATATAGTTTAATTTCCTTGTAAAACAGACTTTTAGAAATTGCTATTAATAATTTTGGTCAAACTGTATTAAATCGACAGTTGGCCCTCCAAAAAAAGGAAGTAATAAACTAGGAACCTATGGTAACCTCACACTTTCAGCATGAGCCCTATACCATAATAACAATTGAGAAAATGTCCAATAATATTCTGATGCAGGGATAGCAAATTGCGCATTGAAATGAACAGGAGAATCTTCCAGTGGGGGAAGAGGGGACAGGATATGCCTTATGTGCAATGAAAATTCCATCAAAGATGAAGAACATTTCTTAACTACCTGTCCAAAATATTGCCTTTTACACACGAACGTTACAAGAAAATTAGGCAAGCCTGGTATGGTGTGTAATACAATTTAATCTAATCTGATCAGAACAAACATTTGTCAACATGATAAAAAGGGTTGGAATTTAGGCATAACATGGAGCTGGAATTTTTTTGCTATATCAATAAATGGGGGAGCCGTCTATTCAGGCTCCCAAAATCAGATATTTTTTACATACAAATACATTTTTTTATTAGAAACACATTTAAAAAAACCTTAGTATTAGATTTTCTGGGGTATTTCAATAGAAATATAGAAAATTTAAGAAACTACTGTGGCCTGAGGTTGGTTTCTTATAAAAATAAAGTGCCAAGAGTATCGCTCAAATCCGTAAAAAAATATTTTTTAAGTAATCGTCTATTAGTTAACTTGAAAATAAAAATTTTGTTTGTTGTTTTGGTCCTTTGAGAACTGAGATGGTAACATTTAAAGTTCAAATTTCAAAAAGCAAATTTTGTTTTTTGCCACCTCGACAATAAGTATGGTGGTGTTTATTTGAAAAGGGTTTATTTGGAAACCATTATTAGTGGAATTTATTTATGCCATACGCCAAAGATTTATACCAATTTCTATTAATTGCTCATTGTATACTGGCAAAAAGACCTCAATTCCAAGAATGGTAGGGAAATGCTTTCAATCAATCAGTTAAAAATTAATTAAAAAAGAATCAAAATAAACGAGTAAGAAAGATCACACATAATAAATAATACAAACACTTTCAATTCACTATAAAATTATAAACACTATAAAATTCCAATAATATAGCAACCAAAAGCTATTTTCCTAAATAATAATATGAGAAAATGCATTCACGGTAATCTATCTGATAAACAATGAAATTATCGATCTATTCAATATGAATAATCAGTCAGGTCAAACACAAAAAAGATAAATATATCAGCTTTTCAATCAACGCCACGGGAAAGTGACAAATATGAACAATCAAGAAAATTTCCGGATAAAAGTAATGAGAAAGCCAATACGATACAAACCACTATCGCCGATGATTAGCAACTTAAAAAGATGATCGTAGTCTCTCGCCATCTTGAAAATTCACACACGCCAAACAAAGATAATTATTGACTGATTATTTCCGTGACACTTTAGTCTTTAGATTGTGCTTTCAATGGTTTGATGATTAAATTTCATCGAATACTTTGATACAATCTTCAGCATTGAATGATATAATAACTGCAGCCTTACTTCCTACTAACAATTTTCCTCACAGCAACTCCTCCCAAATTCAGTTCAGATTCCAAGTCAAATTACAGGGAAACGAGGTTGTTTTGGTGGTCATGTGATCATGTGATAGATTTGGAATTTGGAAGCACTGTTGGAAGCCAGAAGCCATGGTCAGTTGAATACTTGAGATACAAAAATTTGAGACAAAATATTTGGAAACAAAATTTTGGGGCAGTTTTCCATTACGTTTGGGACGTTTTTCTGTAATTTTGGAACAATTTTCATCAACTGTCTAAACAAGAAAAAAACAGGAGATATAATGTGATAAGCAGAGACGTAGGAAGCATTAGAATAGTGGGGGGGGGGGGCATAAGGTTTGAAGGGCACTTTGACCACACCCAGTTCTTTTATGACCACGCCCTAAATACCGCTCCCCATTTCTGCTTGTAGGGATGATCTTTACATGAGCATACGGTAAATCAAACATTTGCAACCTATTATTTGAAATAATATAACGAATATAACACTAATATCCTAACATAACGAATGTATATTCAAATTGAATTGAAAACTCTCATGATAGATTAATACCTAGATTCTAAAATATATATCATTCAGTACATAATGACATTAATAAACTGCCGAAAGGTCATCAAACAATTAACTGAAGCTAACTAATAGCTCGCGCTAAATACAAGCTAGCTAATCCTAAAAATTGCTGCTTTATATTGACCAGTTTTGCCCTAAACATTCCCTTAAAATAAATTTAAATTGCTCTTTAGATAAAGATTGGTGAAAACCTATAAAATTATATATAAAATTTACATCTGTTATTTCTACTGCCCGTTATTTCAAACATTCGAATTTCTATATCGAAATTCTGAGCATTAAAAAGTACTGCACAAAATAGATCAAGCCTTCTCCGTGCTCCATCTGAAATAGCTAAAGACTTTATCTACGCATTGACCAAAGACTCTATCTACATATTGGCCACAGACAACAGTTTTTTAACGGCATTTTATAAGGGCTCTTCTTTTAACTTTTTGAAATTAAGAAAGTGCACTTATTAAAAAAGGGCAACTTTGTTAATTTTTTCATCATTGAAAAAGGCACTTTCTTGTAACAATTTTTTTCAAGGGCCTTTTAATAAATTTTTTCGGGACTAAAAGGGGCGCTTTAAAGATAAATTTGTGATTATAGAAGGGCATATTTCAATTTTATCGGAGTAAAAAAGGGCACTTTTTCCATGTTTGCAAAAAGATGGGGGGGGCACGTGCCCCTAGTTCTCCCCCCGTTCCTACGTCTCTGCTCTTCTGCATATTTTTAAAGAACTGAAATTCCTCACACTTACTGAAATTTTTTATCTTACACTGCTAACTGTGCTAACTTTTGATTTGATTCTGTTAAAAAAAACATCTCGTTGCTTTCGCAATTTCTTCTTATTTAACTCATCTGTACATCAGTACTCAACGAGACAAGCTACAAACACTAATCTTTCTAATAAGAACACATTTTATAAGAACATCGAGGCTCGAATTGTCAAAAAATAAGAACACACAACACAGTAAGAACATGCTCAGCCTCAGAGCCAAGATTTCCAAAAAATTCAATACCCTATTATGAAATTATGCATTCGCACTTTTGCACTTCACCAAATTTTGCACTTACTATGCAAAACAGGAATGTTCCCTAAGTGTTGTTAAAGAATAGCAGAAAAATCTGGGCAAAAATAAGAACAATTTAAGAACATCTGAGCCCCTCTAATTCATAAAAATTTAAGAACATCGAGCCTCAGCAAAATTTATCTGATTCTTATAAAAAAGAAGTGTAGTCTAGTAGAGGTGATTTACACATAACACAAAAAACTGCGTCCAATGGGGTTTAAACTCGTTAAAATATCTTGGTGCTAACTACTTTAAAATCTACCTTCAAATCAAAAATGAGAATATACCTACTTGATAAAGAAAAATTAAAATGTTTTATACATCCCACAATATCTCCTCGCAAAAGGAGCAATTTTTCGAAATTTCAAGATAATCTTCCAGAATTTTCCTGTAAAAATTGTATTAATTTTGTATTAATGTATGTATATAATTGATAAATTGCATGTGTTGGAATATTTAACCCCGGGGGGTCACTCGAATTTTTTATATACGGGGAGGTCCATCCGAAAATTTTGGGTAAGAATTTGCTATATGATCCAATACTTTTGGGTACTTGATTTGCAAAATATAATGTTTTGATACTTTTGGGTAGCTGATTTATAAAATATATCTTTTT
>JAYJMH010068914.1:0-11319 GCA_036873815.1 Phacellophora camtschatica | reverse complement strand
AAGGGCACTTTTGTTAATTTTTTCAACATTGGAAAAGGCACTTTCTTGTAACAATTTTTTTCAAAATTGTAACAATGTGATTTTTTATTAATCTTCGAGAAAGGGCCCTTTAATCTATTTTTTGGGACTAAAAGAGACTGTTTAAAAAAAATATGTGATTATATAAGGGCACATTTTATTTTTATCGGAGTAAAAAAGGGCACTTCTCAATTTTTCACCTGAAAAAAGGGCACATTTTTCAAATTTGAGGGCACTTTTCTCAAGTTTGCAAAAACGTGAGGGGGCACGTGCCCCTAATGCCCCCCGGTTCCTACGTCTCTGTGATCATCCCATCCCTTTCATGGTTCATGGGTAGTAGCAAATGAAAAAGACACATTTGGGTTGCCGTTGACTTGCTACTTACATAATTCGTTATCAAAATTTCAGTTATTATAAAAATATAACCGCAAATGATAAGATCTACCAGTTAATGTAATTTCCATTTTCACTTTAAAAATAAATGTTGAAAACAATATTATATGTAAGCACTGTCCTTTGCCTGTTTAATCAATTTGAAAACTAAAATATATATTTAACTGGCCTTATAAAAATGTTGCATGGATTAAATCCGGGCACTAATATGCTAGTCTCTCAACTTGACTATAGAAGCAATTTATAAGCAAAGAACTGTTAAAATACCTGTTTAAGCACCACCTTAGCGTCCTCGAAGACAGCATGAAATGATTTGACATGCTCTTTCATGACATTCACATTTATATCTGCAAAATCAAGGAAGACAGGTTACAATGAATAAAACGGCCAAAAAGGAAACATAAACAAGACAAACCATATGTGTAATTGTATAACTAATTCAAAACCATATTAAGTCAGTTTCCATAATTGTGAAATGTAAGACGTTAATGAGTTCAACTCCAAGTCATTATGAAAAACAATGCTTCAAATTTTACTTTGGAGCATGCTTTTAAAGCTAAGTTTGCGAACAATTTCCAATTATGTTTAAATGCTTATTAGCACAAGACAAAGTAATGTAGCAATTCAGTTACAAAACTTTGATTTTAGATCTAATTATGCTGCCACAAAAACAACGAAGAACAACTAAGGTTATGAAGAACAGACAGAAAAACTATTGAGATAAAACAGAATCTTTTTCATACGGCAAGAAAAAATATCAAGCTAATATCATTTGCAGGTTGTACAAAATATATTCAAGCAGTGATACTAACATTATGGAGCCATACAGTAAGCAGTAAAAAGTAACGATGTGCTCACCTTGCCTTTTAATTGGAACCTTCTTCTTATCTTGGCAAAGAAGAAATCTCACCAACTCTGAAACCTTATCAGAAACATATTATAAATATATCATATATATAAGTTATAAATATCAAAATTAGTTGTTTCTAAGCACACCATAAAGTATTATAGTTAGTTGTTTGTTAAATGCTTGTTTTGTCAAAGAACAATAAACCAGTAAGCATTTTTGAAGTAAACATATATATATATATATTTGAAAAATGACAAAGAATTTTAAACATTGCTGGTAAATGAGATGAAAGTTAGACAGCAAAAAAAAAACAAGCCAATGTTCAAACATCAACTGAAGAAAAACAACCAAAAAACAACACAGAACAATTTTTAATTAATGTCACAGCACAATAAAATGGAATAATTGAAGAAATAAATTTTAATGATATTCTAATATTTCACAGTAAATGCAATAATTGAAGAAATAAATTTCAATGGTATTATGAATATTGAAACATACCTTTCTCTGAAACTCATCCTTTCCCAGCTTTTCATGTGTCTTCTGACTTTGTGATGGCTGTGAGGACACCTGTGATCTGAAAATAATAACAAAACAAATTTACTGCAACCAGTTAGAAGACAACGAAAAAATTACTTTTAAGAGAAAATTTAATGTTAAAAAAGCAATTGGTTTGTTTACAACGAATGACGGATGCATACACATAATCTTAGCACACATTACTATAATCTGCAGCAAAACATGATTGAATTTTTTTGTCACTTCAGTGTTATCGAAAAAATATTTTAGATTCAAAAATGTATCAGGGAATATATTGAAATCAAGGACGACGAACCGCGAAAAACTAGAGCATGTTGATCAAACCCAAAAATGCTTGATCTAACTTTTCATGAAGATTTCCGAAATTCGTTATTATAAACTATTAACTTGGCAAATGATTGTCTAGTTCTTGTTATCGCGAAATATATTAGTTTTGCTGATCATTGAGAAAAAATGTTTTTTTCTGCGCGCGCAGACATCCAAACGAGGCTGAGAAAAGTAAAGAACAATCAGCTGATTCTTTGGCTTTTTGTTTTGAAATGTAATTGTAAACAAGGTGTTTCTATCAAAACTTTTCTCACAGTCATTTGCCACAAAATTGTAGAAGTTTGATCAATGAATTGAACTGTCAGGAAAATCAAGGCTTTTGATTTGGAATTTGGTCTACACATCACACACAAAAGTCGATAACAAAAAATATTTGTCAAGTTGCTTTGCTTTCTGGCAGAGATATTGTATTGAAGGTCGGTTTGGAAACAGAAAGAGCAGACAGTTGACATGACAAATAATATTTGATACTGGTAATTACCTATGTGTTGTCTGACAAAAACAAAACTGAACTTAATTTGCAAACTACTTTAGTTAAAAATATGTTTTCGTTTCAAATGTGCCCACCTGACTGATGTTACTCTTCCTTTTTGGTTGAAAAGACACACGAAATTATAAACAATTTTGATTCATGTTTAAAATAAATATTTATTTCGATAACGAACCAATGCTACGATTTATAAGTACCGTGCAAATTATAGGATTGAATATGATGCCACAGATACAGATTCAGACAATTTATAGTTTTTATTAAGATTATCAGGACGTATGTTAGCAGTTTCTAACAATTCTTACGAAAAAACCAGTCCATAAGCCTAGAAAAAACCTAGTAAACATCGTAATGAACTAAGAAACGCAAAACGCTTTTAAGGTAAAACTTTAGTACTTTAAAGGCTAAGCAGCTGTGAAAAACTATATGGTACGAGTAGCACTGTAAAAATCAAAACGTAAACAACTTGGCCAGCCTTAAATCAGATGGGCCGATTAAAAACGGTTCACTTGCTTTTTCAGATAGCCAGTTTTTTTTACCAAAACGCATGCACTAAAAGCAAAATCTAAACTATGCTCAGTCATATGTAAATGGGATGTTTATATTAAATTTAAACCTTTGAATTGAAATTGTCTTACCAAAAAATAAGTACGCACTTATTTAAAGGAACAATTTTAAGTAGCAGAATAATGAAGTACCTATACCGCAACCATATTACTTAAATAAACGTTTAGTCCTAAAAAATGTTTGAGTTTTAGCATCATCCATTCTTTCAACAAAGGTGCATCAAGACGGCTGAACAGATTATCGGTGAAAGTGGGGGTACGATCTATGCTTTTTACCTGGCTTCATTTGAAACAGACTCTGGTACTTTAATTGATCAGCGAGTGCTATGAAATTGTCATCGGCATCTTTCCTTGTGTGTTTTCTGAAAGAGTTATACACATCTTGACTTTTGTAAAAATCTTTCAAAATACCTTCGACAGGTTGATAACAACAATTTGCTCTTTGAATGCTTTCAGCTGTCATTTTTCCGTTGAATTCCTTGCAATCCATTTTGAACGTCAAAGGAAAGAAGGTAAAATACTTGGCACAAATATTGGAACGAGTAAAATGCATATTTTGTATCACCTTCCATCCTGAACATAAGATAGAGAAACTTGTAGAGCCGCAAAGTTCTTTTTCAATCGACATGTTTTCTTGCATCCAGGAAATTACAGGCTAGCAGTCCCAGAAGCAGTGCACATCGTAAATATGAGTGTACGTAATCACTTTCATCGGTTTCTTCTTGCATTCGATCACTAACAGGCTCTAGTATCATTTTGGGAATAACTGAGCCTTCGCTGATTTCCTTAGACGTCAAAATGCTTCTTGGCGTGTTTTTTTAAAATTTGTAAGCCTGACATACAATTTCCTTCAATAATTGCATTCATAGCCTTTTATTGTCTCCTTCCATTCGCCGTACTTCCCTTTTCTATGCTTCCTCAAGCTAGCTATCCTCCTTCCATTCGCCGTACTTCCCTTTTCTGTGCTTCCTCAAGCTAGCTATTTTCTACGATCGTGTCTGTGATCCAATTCATGACATCTGCCTGCTCTTCTTCGAGTCGATTGGTGTTATTTATTACCTTGATTTTTCATTTTTTCGAACGCAGTCAGTATCATAGCGTCGGTGTACTTCACAGGAAAATCAAATGTTGCATCTACTCAGTGTCTTAAAGAATGTTCCAGATTACATGAAAATTGCAAAAATGTCTAGTAGATATTTGTCCATTTCACTTGAATTACTACCAAGTAACCAAAAACAAGACAACTATAACCCGTTCATTTGGAGGGAGGGGGTTACTTCGGAGTTATGGTGACGCCTAAAACTCGCCTAACACTGTTGCAATGAGCCCGGGTGATAACACCAATATTTTAAAGTAAAATGGGGGCTTGAAACTAATCTTGCAATGTTTTAATTTGTGCTTACATTACCCCTTGGATGCTTAGTAAAACATATTCCACTATTTAGTCAGCACGAGACTGTGATGTCCTGGTTTATGGGAATGCATTTCTCAGAGCTCTCCTGATTTAATACAGGTCAGTTGAAAAGACTGAAGGAGCCAATTCAAAGCGACGTTCTCGTTAATTATCGAGGGCAAGCATCCTTTTTTGAAAAATGATAAAACCTCACCATCAAAAAAGTTGCAAAAGTGTGAAAATCAGCGATGCATACGAATAATCCATCCATTCGTTTTGAAACTATTGGTACATCTCGCTGATCTTCTTGTGCGTTGTTCCGTTTCACACGTGAGTTCGTCGCCGAATGACATAATGTGTTCGATTTCACCATCGTCGTTTGGCACAAACTCGTGTAAGAATTCCATGATCTCTATTATGTCTTGGCCAAAATTTTGTCTTTAGATAGAGCACCAAGACACACCTCCAAAAAAATATCGTTTTGTAATATTTTGAGTTCTTCTTCGTATATTAAACAACAGTAACGTGTTTACTCGTTTTTTTCAATACGTAATAGTTGACTGAGATGTAACACATATATATCAGCTTCACAGATTGTTCATTTTGTCAGCAAAAGCCATTTTTAAACTTTCGCAGCATTCTATATCAAAAGCTAACAATGATGAGCACACTCACGAAGTTCCTATGCTCCGAAGTCCATAGTTGATGTGACTTAAATATACAAGACAGTTTGTTTTAGCTTTAGGAGGAATCATCAAATGGCTTCATTGTATCAAGTTAAATAAATAAGGATTAGAGCTTTTTTAATGGTGGGGGGAGCATTGACAAACAAAATTAGGCCGATCAATACATCCATAACAAAACGAGTGAAGGCTGAAAAAAATAAAGCGACCAAGTTAAGGCCAATGAACAGGTTATAATCTTTACTTATAAAACAAAACCATTCCATTATTTCTTCTACCCATGATAAAACAATGAAAATGAATGCCTGTTACCGTTTCAGATTTTAATTTTGTGAAACTTATATCGTCGTGCTGCAAATGCTTTCGGAGAAACCGACTTTTTTACTCTTTCACAAAACAAATCAAAACAATTGTCGTTACGATCTTTTAGCATCGACTTGATCACATCTTGTGCGATAGCGTTACCTTCCGCAGCCGATATCTTAAGGTCTTGCAATGATCTACTGAGGTTATCAGTTTGTTTCAGCAATATTATACCCAAAGAACAAGCATACACAAAATCAAATGTTGACATATATGTCTGAACGCCGCGAATTCTCGCCTTCATGTCAATGTCACGGAGGATATCAATAGACCAGCTCCAAAGATTCATCAAGTCATCGTAATTATTCAAAATTGCTTCAAGGGCTTCTCCACGGATAGTCCACCTTGTTGGGCATAAATCATGAATTCCCTTTGAATCATTCTTTGCTTGTTTTCTTAATTCGTCTAGCTTTGTTTCGCGTTTCGGAGATTTCTTATCAGTTTGCACATTTCATGCACCATTTCAAAAACTCCTTTTAAACAGCCAACTGAATTGATCGAATCGATAACAGCAAGATTTGAAGCGTGTCCGTAACAGTGTATATAGAGACATTGATCATTGATTGCTTTAATTTGTGTGGCAACCCCAGTCTTTGCTCCTGCCATCGCTGCAGTACCATCATAACATTGGCCGAGTGCGTCCTCCAGTCTTAGATTCATCCTAAGCAATATATCTTTGATGACAAACACGATTTGTTCGGCACTAGTCCCTTGCATAGGATGCATACCAATAAAATCTTCATGAACATTGAGGTCATCATCGACCCATCGAATGCAAAAAATAAGCAGCTCTTTGTTCGACACATCAACACTTTCGTCAACCATAATTGTATAGATCATAGCATTTTTGATGTTCTGCGCTATTTCTCGAAGTACTCCTAACGCCATGATCTCGAGCATTTCATTCTGTCTATTCGATGATATGAACTTGGAAGTCTTTTTCTGCAACCAGTCCACAATTGAGGGTTCTTCGTAACATCTTAGTTTCAGCAGCTGATAAAAATTGGAATTGGCTTCACATTTCATTCGTTTTTCATTCATTTCATTTCAGTCGCATTCCATTTTCCTCGAAGAAGTATCGCTTGCCTTGCAAGATATCGCACATTTCCCAATATTTTGAGTAAAATCTTGCGGTTATCGTATTTCTCTAATGCATGCCGGGTAGAAATCATCTCACCAACATCTCCATTAACCGTTGAAGGTATTTCGTGCCATCTTTCAGTAGCTTCTTTGTGATATCCAGATGATTCATGTTTATGAAATCCTTTGTTATTTGCCAAAGATTTTTTCCAATTATAGAGACCAGTACGGGTGAAAGTAACTTCTGCAGAGGAAATCATTTTGTGTTGAAGTGCTTAAACACAAATGAAGCAGAATGCCGAGTCAGAATTTGCGTCATTATGCAACCACTTGTATTTATGAAACCATGATGCATGAAAAGACCTTTTGAAATCATTTGCTATCCAAATGATCGGGCCGGAAATTTAATATTCCGGGGCTGGTTCGGCTCCGTAAATAACTCAATTTTAACACTAATATTTTTCATCACAACATTGGCTATTTCTTCAGACGTAGAAGCTGATGTGATCGGTATTTCTATATCTGTACTCCCTTCGCTTACGTTTTCAAATTTATACTCAGTCTTTTATTCTGTTTATTTTGATTGATTGGAGGAAGGCCTTTTAGATATTTCAGTAGTTAAATTTAGGATCTAAAAATAAAGTAAATGTAAAAGAATCTAATACTCAAAGGGCAGACAGGCTGACTAATAAATTGCTTAATATTCTCTTTCCCATTTCTCACATACTGACACACCATTTTCTTTATTTAGCAAGAGGACGGGACAACAAATCTCAGCAACAGGAAAAATTTTATAAAACAAAAGGTTGCGGTTTTTAATTCTCAGAGGAGCAATCATGCCAAAAGAAGCGTGTTAGCAACTCTGTCACTTGTTAATCTCAAAAATAGTGCTCACGGAACGATCATCTTGTGACATATGACAACTTGGTGTATCATTCTCAACGGAGAAATGCAATGTCACCTTCATAATGTTTCTTCAAAACCTAACCTAACGAACAATTTGTTGAAAATTATTGGGGGGCTGGAGCTCTCTCAGCCCCCCCCCCCAATTCCAACACCGCTGCATCCAGAAAGGTTTCTCGAGAAATATAAATATTTGAGAATAGTTTCATGTTCTCTGATCTTAAGAATACTTGGTTGGGAATGAAATAAAAAATAAATGAAAAATATTATTATGAAAAATAGACCTTTATTGACAATTTTAGGAATCTTCATTATTCTAAATTTGCAATTTGGAAAAATTACAATTACAAATTAAAATGGAAGCTAACAAACTTTTGCTTTATTTTCCTTGATGATGCTTGTGAACTCATTTTATTTTTCTGTAAAAAAATTTAATATTTTAGAAAAGAAGAATTGATCACATGTCTTTGAAACGTATTACATTTTTTCAAAAGTAAAAACATTAGAATTCTAAAATTCCTTGAGAACGCCAAGAAACTTATAAAAAAATTAAAATCTTTGAAATAGAAAAATACAAATATGCAGAAAGAATTCTTGTTTTGAAATTCTCAATTCTACATAATTGTAACATACAATTCTTTAAAAGTATAAAAAAAGTTGAGTTTATGACATACACAGTGCTTTTAAATGCTTTAAATGAACTATCTAATATCGGTACATATAATAAACATACTGCCAAAAAAAACGGCCAGAATTAAGATATAAGTCCTTCGAAGTAATATAGGCCAAAAATTCTCATCATACATGGGGCCTAAATTATGGAATTAATTACCTTCTGATCTTAAAACTGCAAACAGCATGAATTCCTTTAAACATAGAATTAAAAGCTGTTTTATGGAAAATGTAGTAAAAAAGGAGGGTGGGTTGGCATGCACCCCTAAATTTTACACATATGCTTTTTTATTTCCAATTTTAGTAAGATTAATATTTAGTTTCTCTTTCTTGTACACCTCTAAAAGGGACCATCTTGCAAACGACGTACAGGAAAAAAGTTTATAAAAATGAGGATGAACTAAAAAGAAGCAGCACTTTGACGCTCCTTTTGGGACAGTAAATTTTCTAGGAAAGGCCTTCAAACACAAAATATCAAAAAATCAAAAATTAATATATAGTAGAAAAAATTAAAAATTAGAAAAACTATTCCCGTTCACTTCCAGTTCACACACAAGATTTACTAAACAAACTTCCCATATTAACCAAACTCCCCAAGTTGAAAATTGACAATTGGATTGGCAAGAGAAGAATAGCCTTCTTTTAGATTGGTTCTCTTAGATTAATTTTCCATCAATAAAATAACATTCAGAGGTTATTAAACTCTGAATACTCCTAAAATCTTAAACTAAGAATACTCCTATCAATCAGGTTCAAAGTTAGTAGCGGTATCACGCTGTCAGAATAGCAAAAACAAAGAAGGAAGATTCACAACTAAGACAGTAGACTCAAACAACAGCAAAAGAAAAGCTGAAAAATCAAAGTCTCACAATTTAAAGCATAAGTAAGAAAGGAATTTTGCAAAAAATAGCACTGTGCGAATTGCAATATGAGCAATATGAGGTAGATGTATTTCAATATTCTAATCCAAACTGACATGTTGAGAGGATATGATATATTTATCAGTTATTGGAGTATTGAAATTTTCACAAAGACACATGGGCATGTGCAAAAGGGTCATGTGCAAAAGGGTCATAACTCTGGTGCAGGTGCACAAAATCCTAATCACAGGTGTGGTTTATGAGTATACCAAATTTCAGGGGCAACTTCATATATTGGCAGAGTTTTATTTCCAATGCAACAAAAATGTTAATTCTATGCTTGAAATTTTATGGATAATAGTAGGTAACTTGTGCATTTTTAATTTGGCCTTGTTAAACTGGTATTTTCTTGACATTGGTGATGATTTTGATGTGTTTTTTAATTAAATTTGTCACCATCAATTACCCCCTCGCACCAGAGTCAATAGACTCTGAACCTTTCTATTGACTCTGAACGAATGAACAACGGATTTGTGTGTGCTTGGAGATGGCAAGTTGTCAAAATGCAGCCGAAATTGTTAGACGTTGGTCTGGTCGGTGTCCTGATTCTGTTCCTCCGTCTCGCAAAGGCATATTGAAAGCATTTGCCAAATTTCAAAACCATGGCACTTGCTTGAATTGGAACAGAGAAAACAGTGGCCATCAGCGAACAGTGCAAACTGCGGAAAATGTAGCAAGAGTAAGAAAAGTGCTGCAAGCCGATGGGAAAAGGTCAACCAGGCGAAATGGACTTGCAAGAGCATCATTCTGGAGAATTATGAAGGACCTCAAGTTCCATCCATACGTTCTCGTCAGAAGGCAGAAATTGCAGGACGGTGATCCAGTTCTACGTTTGGAATTTTGTCAGCAGTTTTTGGCAACCATCAACAACAACCCACAGTTCTTGGACCGATTGATAACATCGGATGAAGCAATATTCAGTCTTAATTCTGAAGTCAACACCAGAAACGTTGTGAAATATGCATTGCGTGGGGAAGGTCATCCAGAAGATCATTATGTTGATTTTAAGCAAGGTGCTGGTCAACTCATGGTATGGATGGGAGTATCACGATCTGGAACAATCTTTGGACCACATTTTGTTAACGGTACTCTCAATACTAGAGAGTATCTGCGTATCATTCGATACAATGTTGTTCAGAGGGAATTCCTTGATCACAACATCGACCAAAACATCATGTGGTGGCAGCAAGATGGAGCCCCTGTACATACAAGCAACGCATTGCTGCAGTATCTCCAAGGGCAGTTTCCAGGAAAAGTAATCAGCAAGCGGGGCGATTGGCATTGGCGCTCTCCAGATCTTGCTGTATTACAACTTTATCTGGTACATTGTGTCAATTGTGGTGATTAAAATTGATACCAATACCAGATAGACCAAGCAAATCTAAAATGGTTTTACACTACTTTTTTAGATGCTGGTTTTACTGTTATTAACGATTTCTGAAAATATCACAATTTCGAAAAATCACGAAGCTCCAGAGAACAATAATGAAGAACACCCAGAGAAGCTCCCTTTTGCTTGGTCTGTGAAGCTGTGAAGTAACAGACCAAATAATTCAGATGCCTCAAATCAGAAAATAAATCCAGAAAACTGATAGAATTCCAGATAAAAAATAATGTGAGACATTTTAAGATTTCAACTGTTAATTCCCAGTTTATCATCGTGAATGCATATGACCGGGAAATGTAACAATAATTGAATCTCAAAACTACTAAGAAAATGGCATGCTTTGTTTTGAAAAAGAAAAGGTGTTACGATTTTTTGAGCTAATTGAATTATTTGGTTTGTTATTTCACAGCTTCACAGACCTTTCCTGGGAACATTGCTAAATGCTTTGCTAAAAGCTTTTCGAGGTTTTCAGATTTCGCAAAATGGTGATATTATCGGAAATCTTTCATAGCGCCAAAACCAGCGTCGAAAAAAATTGAGAAAAATCATCTTAAATTTGTTTGGTCCATCTGGCATTGATATCAATTTTAATCATCGCAATTGACACAATTTTCAATCTACGGTAGCATGTCAAAGGACTGTTTTTTGGCGCAACCGGTACTGTAGGGGGTAGCACAAGAAAAAATTATCTGTCGAAATCACAAAATCTTCAAGAAATGCATTGAAACTGATTC
>JAYJMH010068903.1:0-11320 GCA_036873815.1 Phacellophora camtschatica | reverse complement strand
GCCCAGCAACAATAATTTTTGCATTGGGCCTGGCCGCATGTAGCACCGACACCACCGACCTCACACCATCAGAAATAATTTGGTAACTCATTGTCTTCTTTTTAGGCCTAAAATTTTTATATCCACAACGCAACCCTATTATATTTTTGCCCTTTCATTGAGAAAACTATATAAACTCCCAGACAACTCCGGTTTAAAAATCGAGGAAGAAATCGGAGGAGTAGGTTACAATATAGCGAGAAAAGATGAAATTGTGGCAAAGGCCTCAAACCTTTAGTGGCTTTAGAAGAAAAACACTTGCAGGTTTTTTTCTTGACAAATGTTACGTAGAATGAATGCTAACCCCAAAAACTAGATATTAAAGTCGAAACTGTCATTCAAGTTAAAACAATGTTTTGTTCTTTTGTAAAAAGTGTTTTGCAGAACATTCAGCTTCCGTACTTACGGTACAAGATATTGTGTTCCTATTTATTTTAAATTTTAGAAGTTTTATTGCTTTATTTAAATTATCAAATTAAATCGGTCCTTTACACCCACCCAACCAGTGCATTAGTCGATTTTGAAACGAATAGTTAAATATGAATTCAACATACCGCGAATTGCCCTAATTTTACATTTTCTTTGGGTAGCATATGTTTAGCGAAACCTTTATCATAAACAAACAAACGTAGACGTCAGCCCCACCTACGTGTATTTAAAGATTCCCATACAAGCTTATTCTAAAGTTTCACGTAGGATGTACGATTCCGAGTACCAGTAACTGCAAGTGAACCGGAGATTTGAACGAATCAAATTTTTTCATCTGGTTTGATAAAATGATATTCTAACTGTAATCTGACATAATTTAAAGTGTATGATATATTTATGGAACTCCAGCTGCAATGGACCCAGCTTAGAAGTTTTAAAATACAGGATTGTACATTTAAATATAAATATTAACGATAATAATGAGCGACGTTTCGATGTCGTCTTAACATCATTTTCAAGCTAAATAAAATAAAAGACGTTGTTTGTATATATAGAAAAAAAAGGATTGTACATTGTTGTTAAAAGGAAGAAAAATTTGTATTAAGGAGAGTAGATTTCCAGATACCACACAGGAGTAATTTAGAGAATGATATGTCGAGATATACAGAGCGGACATCAAGGGATGAACTACAATCCAGAGCAATAAAAATAGAATGGACAATAGATAGTTGGTTGATTGATTGGTAGAGTCACTTGGTCGGAAATCTGATTGCGTTTCGTTCAACTGGCTGCTGCTATTGAAGTGATGGTAAAGACTGTCAAATATCGACTTTTCAAATATTTTTTCCAAAGATAGGTAAAAGTGAGATGGGAATGTAGCTTTTGTTCAAATATTTACTGTTATTTTTATGGGTACAAGATTCACTTTTTCCGACTTCGTGGGAAAGGTACCTTGCCCAAGACTGGTGGTGAATATTAATTTAAGAGGGAGAAGGAAAGGGTCGTCACATATTTTAAAATTCATATCGAAATATCATCCGAACCATTTGAATTCATTGATCGAATAATTCCAAAAATTTCCCTATCCGATATTTCAAAATCGTATAAATATATTAAACGGAACATTGGTGTGCAGATCTTGTACTTCCAGCTGGTCCGTCGGAACGAAATTCATATTGGTAGGGCTAGGAGCGGAGCGAGTAAAAGTTGGGGGTCCGGGGGCCACGCCCTTTACATCCCTGGAAAAATTTCCTAAAAATTGCATTGCTTAATAAATGCAATGTTGGTTAATGCTTCCTGCTCAATTCAAACATAGTCCTAAGAAATCCTTTCTTGTGACTATGATTCAAATTACACTTTCTCAAGACTGGTTTATGTCTTACGTAAATTATACACATATAAACTAGCAATAAGTGATTAAAAGAAATTTTGTAAGCTTTAATCTTATTTTTTGGAGCATTTTCTCGAAAAATTAATTAACAAATATGTGCAAATTATTGGGAAGGTGGGGGGGGGGGGCTGAAGCCTGAAGCCTAGACCTGGCCTTTGGATTCTATTGCTTTCCATTCTTAGCATAGTAGTGCAATAATTTTCGAACGTAAGTGCAGTTTGAAAACAAATTGAAAAAGCAACTACAACTGTTTATGGAGAATATGGAAACTTATGCTTAGCCTGGTTTCTATGTAGCCGTAAGCTGCCGCCAACTTCCGGCGGCAGTATCTGCGGCACTGCCGGAGGTATTTCACAGGCAAATTGTTCTAAATAGAAACCATTTACATTAGTGCTTGCGGCTGACGGCAGCTGCCTGTGGTACCGGAAAGAAATCGCGAAAAGTTTAATCAGCTCAAATTTCCCTGCAGCTTCCAGTAGCTTACGGCACACGAAAAGTTTATGGAAATATTTTGCTTGCTGTTGCCAGAGGTTGCCAGGGGAAATTACGTCATGTGATTTTTTAAGCCAATCAAAATCAAAGTAACTGACTGAGCTGAGGTAAAAGCAAGGCAAAATCAAGATGGCGTGCAAAATCCATAATGCCAAGCAGTTGACAACGCAACTTTGGTGGACTGCATCAAAAACTAGAGAGCAATATATGATAAAAGTTCAATTGATTACAAAGTGCCAAAGAAGAAACCAAACGCTTAGAAAGGAATTTCTCTAAAACTCGGATTGGATAATAATGTTGCAAAATTGACATTGCAAAGTAGTATCTGGTTCATTGTAGTAGCCATATTGTTCTTACGAGCTAAAATTTGAAAACGCATTGATGTTATATTTCGTAACATTTATCAGCTTTTCAAATCACCCTGCAATCTTTTATTTTCACAAAAGAATCATGTTCTTTCGATAACTAATATTTTTAATGTAACATCCAACTAGAGATCTAGAATGAGGACCGTTTAGAGTGCTCATAATCCCCCGTTCTCTAGGAAGAGGCGAATGTTCTCTCACTGTCTTGGAAGAAAAGCTTCACCTAAATTTGGAGTTTTTACTATTTTCCCTTTTGCTTGATGGTCATCCATGTTTCTCCTAAATAATGCCTTAATAAAATTGAATTAATCGAATTATTACGGTATGTGATAATGACTTTTTCTACAAGCTTGATTTTTTAGAAATTCTTTAATAAAATGAACTTTCATATTATGAAGTAAATCAATAATTGCAATTCCTTGAATTTTTCTCCAAGAAATCAATTTCCTTCTTGAAAGAATTTTGTAACAAATATTTTTTTCCGTTTCAGGCAAGTTGAAATACATGACAGTGAGATGGCAAATGCTTTCCATATGTGTATTTGTGATTTTAGAAATGTCAATGGCAACTGTGGTGGTATTAAATCCGATTGACCCAGTAGGAACGAAAACAATCAAAACAGAAAACACGGTAAAAATAACATGTCATTTCAATTTATGGTTTTTATTTGCTGTTTTGTTGCTGAAAGAAAGTTTGACATGTCTCTGTACTTATCAAGCATTTATATCCCGAAAAGTTCCCGGTGTGTATAATGACAGCCGATCAATGTTTTTTGCAACCTTGGTTATGAATCTACAGATAATCGTTACATTTTCCATGAATATCTCCGACAATGCTGATCCACTCTTTGCCAGTTTTCCACCTCTTCTCAGCGCTATCGTAATTGTTGTCGGCATGTTTGGATATAAAGTTTATGTAATATTATTTCAACCAACATTAAACATGGAATCAACGCCCCATGGAAGTCTTGGGACGTTCATGTCAAAGCGTAACACATTCAAACAATCTCCGACAGACGAAGTAACTGGAAATAGACGCACGCTTTCGCGCGATATTCTTCCGCACAGGCTATCAAATTTAGATGCTGGAATTGCAAATATTTCGTCAAATCAAAGTTAAGTCAAAGAGCTACGTACCATTCGGTTAATGTCTTCAATGAATTTGGAAACTTGAACTCATTTTTTAAACATTTTTCATCTTCATTAAATTCTGCAATGGATAAATATGAAAACGTTATTTTAATGGGAGACAGCAAAATAAATACGCCAAACGAAGAAAACCTGAGTTTTAATACTCTGTACATTATGTGATATATTTTATCTTTCAAAAATTGTTAAAACCAAAACCTGTTTAACATAAGATGGGTGCTCATCTATTGATATTTTTCTAACTAACCGGCCAAAATATTTCCATGAAATATCTGTTTTTGAGACTGGGCTAAGTGATTATCACAGTCTGGTGGTAACAATTATGAAGTTAAAAGTTCTAAGATTAAAATTGAAATTAATAAAATATCGTAAATATAACAATCTTGACAGTGATATCTTCAAGAAAAATGTCCGTGAAGAGATGACAAATCTCTTTCAGTCAAACGATCCGGATTTATCTTATGAAAAAATGACCCCACCAAAATATCAGAAAAACATGTTCCTTCAAAATAAAGAAAACCTAGAGTAAGTGCAGCACCATTTAGGACCCCGAACTTAAGGAAAGCAATTTATATAAGATCAGAAACAAAATTTAGTTCATTTTCTATTTATAAAATTCAAAACGACAAAGTTTTAAAACTTCTAAAGTTAATTGATGTTTAAAAGTCAACAAGCAAAGATAACATTCCGCCAAATATTGTACCACTAACTGAAGCTATAAATTGTAGTACAAGGAATTATAGATTTCCAGATAATGCTAAAAGAGCTGCGGTTTTTCCGCTAGATGAAGAAGAACCCGATCAAACTTTGGAAAAAACTACCGGCCTGTAAGTGTACTTAGTACGTTTTCTAAAATCAACAAAAAGATAGTGAAAGAACAACTTACAAATCATGTTGATCAAACATTTTCCTTTTTCATTGCTGCGTACAGAAAGTCTTATAGCACTCAGCATGTACTGATCAAACTCATTGAGGAATTGAGGAAAAAGCCTGATGATACAAAATAGTAGGCACCGTCTTGATAGATCTATCAAAAGCATTTGACTGTACTCCTAGCCAAATTACATGCATATAAATTAGATGAAAATACTTTGGTATAGATTTATTTCTCTCTGAAAAGATGAAAACAATCTGTACGCATTATTAGTACCTATAGTTCATTTGAAACAATTTTGTCGGGAGTACCACAGGGCTCTGTATTATGACCCGTATTATTTTTTTTTATACAAATTATTTTATAAAATAGGCTTCACTACATAATTATGCTTATGATGATATCATATTTCTCCAAAACTTTACATGAGTTAATTAGAGTTCTGGAAAAAGAAACTGGTATTGTCATAACATGGCTTGAAAACAATCAATGATAGCAAACCCAAAAAAAAATTCCAATCGTTAATGAAAAAGCAAAAATTGAGAAAATACAACCAGTAAGTTTGTCGAAATTCAGAGTAAACGTATTGAGGATAGGTTTCAGGGTAAATCACAAGAAGCAGTAAACATATTAGCTATACATATTGATCATGAACTACATTTTGACCATCGCATCTCTCAACTTTGTTACTAAGCCGAATCGCAGCTAAATACATTGCAAAGATTAAAATAATTGATTTAGTTTGCTGAAAAGAAAGTACCAGTAGAAAGCTTTGTTCTTTCAAATTTTAATTATTGTCCATTAGTATGGCATTTTTCATCAGCGAAATTATTAAAAAAGGGCTACGGATTTGTTCGGGTCTAACAATGCAAACATTACCTAAAATACTACAAAATGATTTTGATTGTTAATCTGACTGTTACTCATTGATTGTTAATCTTAATCAAAACTTAATCAAAAATACCTCGTTTGACATTTTTGGTGCCTTGTAACTTGAGATATCAATTTTCAAAGTTGAAATTGTGCATCACCCTCAAACAAGAGCTTTTGCAGAACAGCCTAAAGGAACCTAATTGATTTGGGAGGATTCTGATGTTCATTTGCTGTTTGTCATTTGGAAAATAACATTTTTACTGAAAAAAGCTGTTAACAGTTTGTTATAATCGCCTTTTCTTATACCGTGTTGTGTAGTTCATTGTTGCTGTTTGTCATAAGTTATCCCAAAGAGTTAACGTCAAGTTACGATTTTAGCCATACAGTTAAATTTCCTTTTTATATTTTTCTATTGAATATGGCAAAAATCTCGATGCCCATTTTGAATCCGCCTGTACGTTGTGAATACCTTGCATGTTTAAAATCAGGGTCAGGGCGATTCCCTAAAATGAAAGACATTCGGCAGGCCATACGGAAAAAGCTTGAGGGTGATGCACAATTTCAACTTGCACCAAATATGTCAAATAAGGTATTTTTGATTAAGTTAACAATCAATGAGTAACATCAAATACATTTGGTAGCTTTTTAGGTAATATTTTAATCATTATACTCAATCAAACCCGTAGCATTTTTGGGACACCCGGTAGTTATAAAAAAATTACAACTACGAGCCTTACGTTTCTTATTTATTGATCATAACAGTTTGTATAGCCTTGCTAAAAAAATCTTGTAGAAACAAAATACACGTTTCACGTCTGAGAACATTGTGTTTAGAAATATTCAAAACAATAAATAGTTTAAACACAAACTTTATGAAAGATTTTTTAAAAATAAAATTGCCAAACTACTCATCCCGTAACCACCTGAAACATACAAATTATTGATTGAACTAAGAAACATTTGGATCCAAAAGTTTGAGATCATTATGGCCAAACATTTGGAATAACTTGCATGGCAAACTAAAGTCGGCTGAAAATTTGAACATTTTCAAAAATATGATAAAGCAATGGAATGGTCCAAATCGTAGTAGCCTGTGTCACTTTGATTAAAAAATATGTTCCTTATCTAATTTGAAAAAAGTTTATGTAATTGGATAAAGGTTTATCTAATTTATAATTATCAACTTAGGCTATTTTAATTTGTGAGCTAATTGTAAATTTTGTTGATGTAAAATAATGATCGAAAGAACGTTCTTTAACTCTACACAAGCACCTTTTTTGAAAACTTCTTTGCATAACGTTTTAATCAATTATAATTTTTTCCCCAAACTTCTTGAGTCTCACCCAAATTTAATTGGCAATCAAAAGAAACAAGATTGATTAAAACCAAAGGTAGATTTGCCCCAACTCTTTTATTCATATTAGTTTTAAGGTGATAAAATTATTTCTCAGTGCGCAGTTACAGATAAAAGATAGACTTGGAGAAAGTCCAAGCCATCCCCAACTATTTCCAAATACTGTAATTATAAACAATAATGCTTACTTAGACTCAATTTGAGGCAAGATTTCAAATTATATTTTGCTTTTAAATTTCTGTTTATATGCGAAAAGTTAATATACATAGCATTATCTATTTGTATGATATATACGATTAGCAAAATATAAATGTTAGAATTCGATTTAGGTCATTTCTTTAACAGGCCTTGATTAACAAGCATCTAATTGAGGACTTACAAAGGTTGTATAAATTAATGTCACTATTATTGAATATCACTTTTTGTATAATAAATTTTAGATATATTGTTTAGCATAATTTGCCCTCAATTCTTCTTTCTACTGATTTCTCTGTTATTTCCGAGAACGCTGCAAGATTACAAGTAGAGTAGTCGTTTGGCGCAAGGACGTTTATCTTCAAGAAGGACATTCATAATTTGACCCGTCTTCTTACAGACATATTCAGAAGAATCAAAGCAAACAATTCAACAAATCTATCATTACCACAATTAAAGGAGAAATTATTTCTGATCATCTGCTATCTAACGCCACCAAACTCTACAGCCAACACCTACGCACTTCTGTTTCTACATGTTACCAAAAATACACAAAATGAATAATGCAGTCATCATATTGTAGCTATCAGCCATCTCTAGCCAATATCACAGATGACATCTTTTCTGGACAGCATATTTATTCCGATCTGCTCAGCAGCTACTAACCTATATCAAAGATTTATCTCATGCTCTTTAAATCTTCAAAAAGTTCGAATCTACCGAACCTCAACGATATCTTCTCTCAATGGATCTTAAATCCTTATACACAAGGATGCCTCATGATGACGGCCAACTCATATTCGAAAGTTTATTGGATCAGCGACAAAATATGAATCCTCCAACAGTTACTCTATAGTATACTCAGACTCTCCGAACATGTTCTAACTACAAACACTTTCTCTTTCGACAACCAATTTTACTTACAAGAATCTGGTGTTGCCATATGGGTAGCAATTTAGGATCAAGCTATGCATGCCTTCTCTCGTCGGAATTTCCTTAAAAATTGATCTTCAACTTATACAATGGACCAATTCTTGCCTGATGAAACGATTTATCGATGACATCCTTGGAACCATATCATTACCTTTCCAAGACATTCATAACTTCAACAACTACACAAACAACTTCCATACAGCTCTTAAAGTTCACTTACACCATCAGCAAACACAGCCTGCCTTTTCTCAACATCCAACCAAGAATTCCAATTCATACTCTCAAATCCCTCGCCTTCACTGAATCTGCTCTGATGACAATGACTTTAATAATCAGGCCAAAAGATTATAACTTACTTTGATCAAACTAATTATCCATCTAATGTCACTTCCGGAGAAAACAAAATCAGGCAGATTTCACAAGACGACGCACGGCTTCAATCCAACAAAATTATATAAAACAGCCAAGAACCTTTTACCCTCACCCATCCCGGCGAGATCACCCACGAGAATAATCTACGACAATTATCACATCCTTAGCAACGATTCAAAAACGAGAGAAATCTTTAAAGATCCCCCTGTCATGACATTTAAAAGAATTAAAACACAGAAGACAGACTTGTTCGTTCCAGATTACAATCTTCACAACCACCAGGCACATCTCCATGTGGTCATCACCTCTGTCGAACCTGCAAGCACGTCAATACAGCTACTTACGTCAACAACAGGCAAAACCTTCGATATTGAGATTACTTATCTTCATCCCGCATCATCTGCAAAAAGTGCAACGCTTTCTACAAGGCGAGACGTCCAGACCGATGAACCAGCGTTTCGGCGAACATCTGAGAAACGTCGAAAATAGACTGCACATAAAAGAAGACAACATGAGCGAACCTGATATCAATATATCCCATCAATTCAATATAACCAACAATTCAATCGACAACATGTCCATTCTTTGCACCTGCAGACAACAAAACATGAAAAACCCTGGAGAAGCAGATAAGTTCATCTTAGAACTCTTTATCCGGCTAGACTTGATAAACAATTATCGTACTGGTAAATTCTTTCTACGACACATCTGCTTCTATCCGTCTATCAAGCGAACGCCCCATTCTTTGATTTAATTTGTAATGATATTCCAATTCCTTCAATCACTTGATAACAAGTTAAGCCTTAAACGTCGTATTTTATTCAATCTTTCACATTAAATTTTTGTTTTAAATTTGTATTGGTTGTTCTGTGAAGTTTGATTACCCTCAAAACGTTTGCTCAACAAATTCCAGAAAGGATTTAAATCCAATTGCTCATAGGTGTTAGGATTAAATTTAAATAGCTCAGAGGTGTTGTTCAGTCTTACAGAGTCGCTTGGCCGGGTTCTCAACATCTTATTGAGAGCACATACCGTATCTCTTCTAATGAGGGCCCTGGGCGCTCATTAAATTTTCGATATTTTTTTTTGGGGGGGGCGCTCATTTTTTTCAGGTTGCTAATCCAAAAAGAGACATAATTTGTCAAACGTTTTATATCATATACAATAAAAAAATAGTCAAGTGATTGAAATGTCTAAGTCCTCATCATTATTATCACTATGCTTGACAATAGTAAAAGCAGATGCCGCCTCATCAATGTCAGAGTCTGTTGTTTGATATTCAAATGGGTTGACATCTGGCTCAGACAGTATTTTCTGTTGTGATCTTTATATTTCAGCAGCGTTTTCACATGGTTGGCCTCGTTTGAAGCAGTGAATCTTATCATCTTCACCACCATCAGACTTTAGACTTAGGCCACAGCTTTTCATGAACTTCATACTAAGTTCTTTGGACAAATCTTGCCATGCATCTAAACTCCATTGAACGATTGATCTTCTATCTGGTGCTTTCAAATTTCCCGATTCTGTTACTCAAATTTCCCGATTTAAATACTATATAAGGCATTAATTTTGAGCTGTCAGCCTTAGCAGTGAGGCATACAGTCCCACGTGCTTTTTCGTGCCCTGCAGATTTCAAAGAAACATCTTTGTTGCCTGTTGGGGCCACTGTCGTGGTAGCAACCATGTCACTCCAAACCGGAGTTTCGTTCATTACAATGATGTCACTTGGCAAATAATTCTCTTTTATCTGAAGTCGACGCACCTGAACAATGTAGGAAACAAGCTTGTTAATAAACTGTTCTGGATCGTTTTGGGCGATTGTCGTTCTTCTTCTTAACGATAATCCATTACGCTTCATGTATTTTCCAACCACCCTCAGCCTGCTTGAAATTTGTTCGGTTCTTGTGGACATGTTTCATCAAACATTAGTTTTGCTTTTTTCATTATTAACAGGCGTGACACCCTGAGACTTCTTGCTTTGCGTTCAAAAATCCAACGAAGTAGATCTTCTTCCAGATTCTCATTTATTACTTTTCTGCCGCATCCGTCAAGCTCCGCCTTTCGTAGCACAAGTAGATATAATTGGTTCTTTTTTCCTACGCCACTCCCGAATCCTTTTCGCATCAACTTTGAAGTTTCGGGCCGCAGCACGATTCCCATTTGTTTCAGCATATCGTATAGCATCTGATTTGAATTTCAGATCGTAACTTTTTATGCGACCACCTTTGTGGGAAATTTTAGCATCCATTTTGTTACTACGTTCAATTTTGTATACGAACAAAATCCAGTCTGTAGCAACAAGTACTGGATGTTTCTCGAGTGTGGTGTGACTGCTAGGTGTGATTACCAATAGAGCGTATATGAGATATCACGGGAACACGATACAAAATATGGTGTTTTTGTACTAATTCAATTCTAAGATCAGAGATCAGGAGGGAGGAGACTAAAACCACTAAAACATACTCAAGTAGCCCCCTGAGATATTTTTTTCGTGTTCTTAATAGTAATAATTCTGAAAAGACCAGAGGCATAATTAACTGACAACTGACAGTTTCAAAATGCAATAAAGATCTAATGAAAGAAAAAAGATGGCGAGAATTGTATTAACTGTAAGTAAGTAAGTAAGTATTTATTGCCACTTTAAATTAAAAATTTACAATTTTGTTATGGCTAGATAAAAATATGAATATTTACAATTATGCGATAAAAAATACTACTTACACTAATAAAAATAGAAATTCGAAAAAATATTTTTAAAAATAAATAAAATTACGTATCCCTACTAGAGTGGCAGGGATAGCACTATAAGATCGAAAGACCTTGATTCCATAATGGTCCCCATAGAGATATGTCATG
>JAYJMH010068892.1:0-11320 GCA_036873815.1 Phacellophora camtschatica | reverse complement strand
ACCGAATGCACTGCAAGAAACTGTGTTATTAGTACAAAGGGTAGAACAAGGATAGAGATTGCAATAAAACAACAACAAAATCAGTGAAGCTTAAAGACTTGGAAAAGAACAGAAAACGGCGAAAATGTTTTGCTCAAGGGACAGGATATTTGAATGGATACACGGAAACACCCTATTGTTGCTCGCCATTGATTGACTTCAACCGGCATCGTCACAAAGAAACCCTCTCGCTGATTTTCTTAATAGGCAATAAACCTCGATGTAGCCACCACTAACCAATAACAAAAAACATAGCAAACGAATATACTCACAGCCTACCAAAAAACATTTATTTCCATGAACACAAACAAAAAAGAATAATGTGATAAATAAATAAACGAATAGACAAGTCCTAGGAGGATAACAATCGTTTTTTTGAAACCAATTAATTGGTAGATTGTGATCGATAACGATTTGAATTGTATAAAAACGTGAGTTCATTTATCAAGAGACCGTATTCTTGAACGTCCAAAGAATCGCTGTTTTTCCCTTCTCTTTTCTGAGATATTCGAAAATTAATGGCGATATTCGCGTTCTACGACCTTGAATTGTGTATTAGGAAAAATAAAAAATTTTGTGTCACTAGCACTTTAATAAGAGTTCACTAAAGGCTTGACTAAATGTGACTATATAAAGTATATTTTGCTCGTTGGAAAGGAAAGAAGTGTCATTATTAGTGGAGCCTGAGTAAATGTGGAGTGCCCGTAAATGCAGGTTAACCTGAGTATGACTATAAGTGGAGTGACTATCACCGGAGTCAACTGTACACATCTGCAACATCGATGGTCCTACCAAATTAAAAACACGTTTTGTATTCATTTTCTTTCTTTCATTCATTTTTTCCTATTTGTCAATGGTGATTAATTATTGCAAAAGTCCAATTAATAAACACTATACTTTAAATTTTAAAGCTATTATAATGGAAAATTAATGAAGTACTTAAACAGTAAAATTATCCAGAATGATTGTTCTCAAACATCCATTAACAGGTTGTTTCTTTGGTTTCTGTGTTTAATTTTTTTCGAAGAGAAAAATTTGAAAAATAAATACATTTTGCCATTGTTAGTTTCAATAGGGTGGCAAGCAAGTCTAGTGTAGTATTTCTTAGTTCTATGTTCTATTTAGCTATTTTCTGACAGTTTTACAAACATTTCTCATAAATGATCTGGTGAAAGTCCATTGATGGATTTGAATATCATAGTTGATGTTTCTGCTTCAGTAATATTGTCCACAGTGGTCGACCAAGCAATATCTTTATCAAGTCAAAAGCAGACACTTACGACACGATTTGCAATTTTTGAAGAAAGTTTTGAGATACTTTTGAATTTATATTCAGTGCCCCTTACAAAGATCCAGAAAACCTTTAGATGACTTTATCAAGATGTATGGTTAGCAACACGCTAATTCTATCGAAGTTGACGATGATAAGGAATAAATCGCAAATTGTCACCTCGTAACGAGCGAGATCTGACAGAATTAGCGACTTCCAACACACTTTCGTGGAATTAGGCCAATGGAAAACGCCAAAGAAAAGTTTTTTTCCTTTTTTAAACTTAAATTTTTCAATGTTCAGCCGGAGCAGTTCGTTAACCCTATTTTACACGGGGTCAAGACAGGTACAGGATATCACCAGGAGGGCTTTTGGAGCCCCTCCCTATCTAGCGTCAAATCGGTAAAAGATACACAGTTGAAACTTGTAGCACTGAAAGCCTCATATTTGATTACCCTCATTAAATGATTTTAAATATAAAGTTATAATTAGCATAAACAATAGGGACTAATTAGCAACCATATGTTCACAAAAAAGGATAAAGTTTGCTCCAAAAAATGCCCTATTTTAGAATCAATAATGCTTGATGATGGATGGAGAAGAAGTACTGGCTTTTGACAAACGACCAGTGGTATGATTCCTGCACACGATACATTCCACTCTCATTCCAACAATAATTTTGTTAAACTTGGATGAAACTTTGCTGTTGTTTACGGCCAGCGTGCTTAACCTAGAAAAACTGCTTCTGAATATCTATTTTTGATATGTCTCTTACATAACCATCAGATACTTCTTCCAACCTTTTCCAAATATTTTGTCAGCCGTGCGTATCTCTGTGGCAGTGCTTTTTACGGGTGCTGGCCTCGATCTTTTTAAAATGTTTATTGCCGTTCCAATCAGCTCATTGGTTTTCTTATCTCTGTCTTTTTTGTAAATTTAGCCAAAGGGGCATTGTCTATTGCAAATGCATATGTAGCACTTACGTCACCTTCATTTTTTTGGTTGTCCAAATTTGATTCAGTTTTCCTTGGGGTGATGTAGTCTGCCAAAAAGGGGTCGTGGAATTTCCATTTGCTCTTCATTAAAAGTTCATTTACGCCAGCACCACTTACTTTTGTTTGATTCATTTTGCACCTTGCAGCCACAAAGTAACCTCTCAGGGACCTGACATTTTTGCTCACTTCGTCATATGATGGTAAAGGATTGAATTCCAGTTCCTCGAGATCGTTTGTCTTTAATGTGGTATTCGGGATGAAAAAATGGATAGATAAAAACAAACGGTTACCTTGTTTCAATTTCCACTTTGCGGAGATATCCATCAAAATAGCGATTTATATGTTCATCCATTTCGTATTTTGTAGAGCAGCTTTCTGGTTTTGAGAAATGTTGTTAATTGTGCCAATACTAATTGGTTGTTCAGAGCGGATTAAAGGCAAGTTCCCAATATTCCAGTTTAAATTAGAAACTATGCGGAACATGAAGTTCGAAACGTCATCATAAAAATTACCATAACAGGAACTAAACATAACAATGTCAAAGACAGGCCAAACCCTCGAAACCACTTATAACAATTAACGTCATGGGTTCAAGTTAGCAAAATAAATTTGCAAGGAGTACGAAACATCAAGTCAAACATTAAATTCCAAAGTAGGAAACTCATTGTGCAACCTTGTGTTGAAATATTTTTAGAGGCATGCCAAAAATATTTAGGAATTTTTGAAACAAGGTCATAATTTGTCGGCTTCTTTGAGAACAAATTATACAAGAAATTGTATTCTGACCCTGGAACAAACTTTTAGGCTAAATGTTGGCCTTCTACACCTTCGTTTCTTATTATAGCAGGCCAATATCGAAAAAAATGACGAAAATTTTAAGAAAAAACGGTCCTGGAGTGATGACAAAATTAAAAAGTTGCAATTTCCCCCAGGCCAATGCTTTTGCTTATTTAACCAACTCTGAAAAAGCGGTACTAGACTAACAGCATTACTGCCGTTGGGAGCTGCTCTTTGCCTTGCCCTGAACTGATGGTGACCAATGGTAATCATTTAATTTTATCGACATTTAATTATAATTTATATGAGTATGCATTCAGTCTGTTAAGATAATTAGTACAGTCTGATGTAGATTTAGAATAATGCCAATATACTTACAAAGTAACTGTTGCAGTTGTACTTGATACAAGCTTGTGGACAGAGTCTGTTCCAGAACCTAACAGGGGCAAACTCGATGTGCTGGATGTTGTCTGCTGAAATGATGGTGGAGCACGACTTCCCCCAACAATAATGTCACTTTTCCCACCATATAAACTTTGAGATTGGCTTATTCCAAAACCTAATGCTGCATAACCTGTTGTGGGAACTACAAATCCAGCAGATTGAGATTCGGTAGTAGATTTTGGTGCAGAAAGAGCACTGACAGTGGCAGAGGGTTTACCAAATGGACTTGCTCCAGGATTTGTTGTCGTCGTCCCTGCTGCTGCTGACAAAGAATTATTATTATTATTCTTATTATAATTATAATTATTATTATTATTATTATTATTATTATTATTATTATTATTATTAGAATTACCATATCGATTGGACCAAAACCTACATTTTCCTCTCCCTAAAGCTACATTAGCTCCCTTTTGCTACATTTCGAAGTAGCTTTAGTGCTATATAGCACTTTTGCTACATTTTGAAGTAGCTTTTGTGCTATATAGCACTTTTGCTACATTTATGCCGCCCAAAAGCTACTTTACCCTCCCCTTTGCTCCATTTCAAAGTAGATTATGTGCTTGGCTCCCCAAAGCTCCCGAAAGCTTCTCGGTGCATTTGGACTGTCTTGTATCCCTATGGATACCAAAGATGCTTTTTGGTTTCCTTGCGAAAACATGAAATGAAGTTGGTTTGCTAAATGTATGTTGCTGAATTTGCTTGTGAAGAATATTTAATGGTGAGTAGTTGTTTAATATTTAATGCAGTACTTTAATAATGCATAAGTAGTAGAAGTTGAATGTATTTAATGCATTATTGCATTGGCCCACACAGTCTGCTACCGTGTGGGCTTGATATAATGAATGGCCTATTTTATTTGGCCTAACTCTAAACTAAATTTGACGAACGAAGTGACTATTTGACCGGCAGCTGGCAACATTGTCCGAAATACTATTTGACCGGCATGAAGTTGTTCCTCACACCCAACCGATGCAGTTCACTCAGTCGAATGATCCACTTTTGAGCGTCACTTTTATTGCTCGAAGTCGAATCTGCTGGTTTAATCCAGTGACTCCTCGTACGTATAGGTTCGAATCCTGGACCACGCAAGTCATATTTTGATGATTTTTCATTCTTAAAATAACCAAGTGTAGAAAACTGCCTGTCAAATAGCAACGTCGTTTTAACCGCCTCATCAATATAAAATTACGCTACTTGATAATATAATAGGCTATTATACTATAGGCTATAGTATAGTATAGCCAGGCCTAAAATAAACAATATTTATACTATGTATTAGGTGTGTTGACAATCAGAAAACTATTGGTAGGTTATTAGTTTTTACCTTTAGTTACATACTTGGCATAATAGTGTGTCCACCATTGCAACTCGTTTGCATTAATCAGCCCAAACATTATGAATATGGTTGTTTTGAGTAGGGGTGTTTACACTTTATGTTTTGAAAGCAAAACTAAAATAGATTTTTACTTTTATCAGTTGATGGGAAGTAAAGCTTATCAAAAGTAACATAAGACTCCTGACAGTGTATTCTTATATGTATCTAGAAATGTTTTGTTCGTTCAATCATTTAGCATTTAAAATTGGTTTAAAGGCCCTTTCATAAACATTACATTATTGGTTTCCCTGAACTAGTCAATGACATTTTGAGGGGGGGGGGGGATTTAAAAATGTTATTTTGATGTCTTGCATACAACAAGGTCCCTTTTAAGCTGTGAGATATTTTGTGTAAATTAGCCAAGTTTGTCAAGTTGATTCCATGTAACTAGAATAAAAACATTATATTGAAGTCATTAGATATTTTCTGACATTTATTTGTGTGCTAAACATGTCTGATATCAAATTTTCATGTAAACAAGCTGAAAAATAGTACTGAATTCATCAGACATTTTACGATATTTAGTTGTGTAATTAAAAATTTCCTGTAACTTAATTTCATGTAATGAATTTGAAAAATTCATCAGCTATTTTGTGACATCTAATTGTTTGATTAACATGTACCATATTTAATTTTCATTTAGACAAGCAGAAAAAATATTTGGACAGAATTCATCAGATATATTTTGTGATATTTAGTTTTGTTAAGAACATGTACTATAACCAATTTTCATGTAAACTATCTGCAAAATGCAACTAAATTCCTGAAATATTTTGTGATATTTATTTGTGTCATTAACATGTCCCATATCTAATTTTCATGATGATATTTATTCGCATGATTAAGATGACCTATAAAAGATTTTTGTGTAAACAAGCTGAAAAATACCACTAAATTTCTATGATATTTGCATCATTTCTTCATGTGATTAACATGCCCTATAACTACTTTTAACATGAACAAGCTGAAAAATACCACTCATTTTATCATTTATTTTGTGACATTTATTCGTGATTAACATTTCCCATATCTAATTTTCATGGGATCTTTCGCATCATTTACTCTGGAGATAAATGTGTCCTATAACTAATTAATTTGTTGTAAATACACTAAAAATACTACGGAATTCATGAGATCTTTAGCATCATTTACTCTTGCGATAACTGTGTCATATAACTTATTAACTTGTTGGAAATACACTAAAGATACCATTGAATTTCTATGATATTTGTATCATTTACTAATGTGACTAACATGCCCTATAACTGTTTTTCATATAAACAAGTTGAAAAATACCACTAAATTTATATGATATTTGTATCATTTACTCATGTGATTAACATGCCCTGTAACTATTTTTCATATAAACAAGTTGAAAAATACCACTGAATTTCTATGATATTTCTATCATTTACTTATGTGATTAACATGCCCAATAACTATTTTTCATATAAACAAGTTGAAAATTACCGCTTAATTTCTATGACATTTGTATCATTTACTCGTGTGAATATCATGCCCTATAACTATTTTTCATATGAACAAGCTGAAAAATACCACTCAATTCATCAAAAGTTTTCTGATTTTCATTTGAGTAATTAAACTTGTCCTATATCTAACTTTAATTTAAACAAGCTGAAAAATACAACTGAATTTGTCAGATATTTTGTAACATTTATTCATGTGATTAACATGTCCTGTACTCATCTTATAGTTCGTCATTAAAATACAGGGACTTTTTATTCATCAATTATATAATTCCAAAATCCTACGGTTTCTTATTAAAAAATAAGAATTTTTAGCGATTTGGTCATCATTAGTGCAAGCACGGAATCCTAAATCTTCTTGCTAAAATACAAAAGAAGCTTATAGATTTGTCATCAGTATATGCGGAAACCTATTGTTTCTAATGAAAATTCCAGGCTTTTTGTACATTTAATCATCATTAGTGTCGCAATTTTGAATATGACAGTTTCTCATCAAATTTGTAGTAATCTTTAGAGATTTAGTCATCAATTATGCATCTGCGGAATCCTATAGTTTCTGAATAAAATACAACGATTCTTCATAGATTTGGTCATCACTAGTGTCGCAGCTCGGAAACCGATAGTTTTTCATTAAAATAGTAATAATCTTTATAGATTTAGTTATCAGTTATGTTATTGCGGAGTCCTATAGTTTCTAATGAAAATAGAAAGATTCTTTATGGATTTAGTCATCAGTCAAGTAATTGCGGAGTCGGCGGAATCCTATATTTTCTACCAAAAACACCTAGGCATTTTATTAGTGTGGCAGTTCGGAAACAAGAACACAGTGTGGGCTACTTTGCTGGAGGGGAGGGGGGGCAAGGGTGAACAGTTTCCGATAAAAACAAGATTTATCCGACAATTGTTTGGCAAAATAACCTTCCTGTGGCCTAAAATGCAACCACACCCTTCCAAAACAACTTGAGACTGAAATTATTTTGGCAAAATATGGTTTTTCTTTTCATTTAATGGCTACGGGCAAGGCTGAGTATTTTCCGAAAAAGTAAAATTGGAAAGATTGAAAAAAACATCTAAACGTTAACATGTCCATGATGGTTATAAATCAGTGTCTTACTCAAGCAACGTTTTTCTTAATAGCAGTGTTACTGAAATCGAATTAACGATATCATTGTAACCAATCGATCGTATAATGTCAATTCCAATGTTGATCACCATCAAAGAGGAAAGACGATCCTGTCCCATGGTTGAACGCAGTCGATTTTTTATTATTTTCAGTTTTGAAAAAGCACGTTCACAATTGATCGAACCGATTAGCAATGTGACTAGAATTTCAGTCAGAAAATTTTTACTTGTCGGTCATTAGAATTCTCCGACAAACTTTTTTAAAAATTACGCCAGGGGCGCAGTGGCCCCCCCAAGCCACTGCGCCTATGTTCGGAAACCGATAGTTTCTAATGAAAATACAACGATTCTTTATATATCTAGTCATGACTGGTGTAAGCACGGAATCTTGAAGCTTCTTGTGAAAATAAAAGCAAGCTCATAGATTTTGTCATACTTTTGCGGATTCCAACAGTTTCTCATCAAAATACGAGGAAATTTGATAGATTTAGTGATAATTATTGTCAGTACAGAATCTTATACCTTCTCGCGTAAATACAAAGAATTATTTTTTATTTAGTCATCAGTTATGAAATTAAAGCAAGGAGCAAGGCAACACATAGAGTTCACAAAGTGCCTGCTGCGGCAATTATTGATGCGCCAGGTGACCAAACTCTGAGTCTGAATAGTTTTTTCACACATGTCCGAAAGCGGCAACTACTGTACTGAGATGGCATCAATGACGCAATAGCGGCGGTCTTTCTTTGATTAGCAAGAGGATTATTTCAGTAAAACATATGCGCAAATTTACATCAAGAAACTCAGAAATAAATGATTATCATTTTCTACATAGAGCATTTTGTAAACGATCCTATTCTTTTGCTAACATCTTTGCAGTCTGCTTATAAAGGCTCCCGCTGTTTTTTAAATAATTACCGAACTTGCCGAAAGTACAAAAAATAGTATTATTTCTTATGCATTAAAGAATGTTATGGCAATCTTACAGCTCTACATAAAAGGAGCGGAATCATTCTTAAATTTAAGTTTATAAGTACAAGGAAGAAAATTGACACTTTTGCATAAATAGTTTCTAAATTTATCTACCAAATTGTTTACACATTTAACAAATTAATTAACACCGATTCCTCTTGTCTGGAGAAATATTTGTCCCAAAAACAGATACTTATGTATTCCACATACTACCACATCTTTATGCACAACATTAACATTTGTGGAGTCCTAGGTTTGATATAAAATTTATTGCCTTTGTGAGTAAATTTAGAAAGAGATATACATATTTATCCAAAACTTTCAGATTACTTCCCAGTACTTTTAATGTTAAATTTAAGAAGGATTCATTTGTTTTTATGCAAGGTTTGTTTTTATGCAAGTTTTTTATGCAAGGTTGTAACACTTTAAGTAGACTAACAAAACACAAACAATTAATATTTATGACAATTTTCTGAAATTAGATGAAAACTGCATCACATTCACCATGGCCAAACTAAGACTTTCAGACATGATGTAACACGTGATATAAGGGAACTTTTTAACACAAAGTTTGCTTTTGTACCTCGCCTAGTCTAGCCTGCGTACAGACATGAATATTTTGAAAATGTTTTTGTTTGAAACAGACACGTAGGAGCCGGAGGGTTAAGGGGCACAGTGCCCCCAAAAGATTTTGTAAATGCCACTTTTTATGAACAATTAAGAACAACTTATAGCCTTAGTGGTTAAATTTAAAAAGAGTTCAAAGTTTAGATTGCCATAACATAGTTCATGCATAAGAAACAGTGTTTTTTTCTATTTTCGGCAACTTCGCCAATTATTAAAAAAAAACAATGGGAGCCTTTATTAGCATACTGCAAAGATTTTAGCAAAAGGATGGGATCGTTTACAAAATGATCTATAATGCTTGCTAAAAGTCCTTGGAACACCTCCTTGATTTTACGAAATAATGGTGCAATCAAACGTTCTACGCCTATGAAAACATGGTCTAAAACCCCCTTCCCCCAAAACAATGCTGTTTTATTGCCTGACTGTCCACCAATCAGAATCAACGCGTTTTCCACCATAAATGCCGTAGAACTTGTAATACAACAACATTGTTCAATGGGAGGGGGACATTTCAGTATACCGATCCAAATATATCCAAGTGTTCCAAGAGTTTTGGCAAAGCTTTGTAATGTATATAGAAAATTATAGTCATTTATTTCTGAGTTTCTTGATGTAAATTTGCCCATATGTTTTACTGAAATAACCGTCTCGCTAATCAAAGAAAGACCGCCGTTATTGCATAATTGTTGCCATCTCTGTACAATAGGGCCGCTTTCGGATATGTGTGAAAAGGCTATTCAGACTTGGAATTTGGGCACCTGGTGCATTAATAATTGATGCACCTGGCATTTTGTAAACGTTTGTTACTTTCTCTAAATAATCTATTCTTTCCCTGTCTTACGTGGTCACCAGAAAATGTTAAAAAGGGAAGAAACCAGCCCCAATAGACAAGACATTGTCTGCTTAATGGAAGAAACCAGCCCCAATAGACAAGACATTGTCTGCTTAATGGAAGAAACTAGCCCCAATAGACAAGACATTGTCTGCTTAATGGAAGAAACCAGTCCCAATAGACGAGACATTGTCTGCTTAATGACCGCTTAATGACCTGTTCAAGCAAATAAAAGTGCATTTTTAGTCATCTAAACTACTTTGTTGTCGACTGAGTTGCACGTTTATACTTTGATTATCGTTGGATTTGAAGATTTACGGAATGTCTCGTAGTGATAGTTTTCAGAAAGGTGAGTTATTTCTGATCAATGTTAGACTTGTACCTAATTATAAATAATGCATTTTATTGTGTCCAGACTGGTGCTTCGTCATGAATTTTTCAATCATTTTTAATGAGAGGTTTTTTCTTTTAGTTGATGTCGAAGCTAGTTTCGAAGATAGTGGAACAGGTATGTTGATTTATATTACAATTTAAGTTATCGTCACAAAGAAATTACAAATACAGAATTACAATTTATTGGTTGGTGCTAAAAATCTTCCAATTGGGTTCGTTTTTTTGGTGTACACATATCTAAGCGTTGTCATACATCCTGAAATTAAATTATATTTGTTTGAAATAAAAAGTTGTTGTGAAGATAACAGCGTTCATCATATTTGTGAATAACTATAACTAAACGTACTAATCAAATAACTAAACGTACAGGTAAACTAAATGAAAGAAAGGTTAAAAGACAAAATTAATTCCTCCAAGAGTTTGGCTTGAAAACCCTATTGAGGTGAATTGAATCTAAATAAATTTATATTCTGTTATAGTTGAGACTGAGCGGTTTGACGAAGATGGAAACGATGATGGCGACGATTGTAGAAATTCGAGGCAATTAACTCCACCTCCAAAGGGTAAGTAAGAAGAAATTTTAAACACAGGATTTTGTATTAATGGAATTAGGGTGGAGATTCTTATATGCTGTTAACATTAAGTCTCACGATTTACTATCGGGTGTTAATCGTAGCCAAACATAGTCGCCTTTAATTAGCGTTTATATTTTGTGTAAAGGTATTATAACAGTTTAAAGGAATTCAGTCGTATAACTAATTAGTTGTTATAAATACACTAAAGATTTAATTATAAATATTAACGATAACAATAAGCGACGTTTCGATGTCATCTTAACATCACTTTCAAGCTAAATGAAATTACACGAAAGGATTGAGGAACACAAAGCGTCGGCCATCGGTTGCCATAGTAAAGAACAGCATGGAATGCAGCCCGAGAATTTGCACAAACAATTCAAAATATTGCGCAAATGTCGAGGGAAAACAG
>JAYJMH010068881.1:0-11321 GCA_036873815.1 Phacellophora camtschatica | reverse complement strand
AAGTCTCCTGTCGTTGAGTCCCGTCCCTCTATTCTTTTGTTTATATGTAGCTTTTCGTAATTGTATAGTTAGTTGTAATTTAGGTTTATGTTCTCCATGTGAATGGCTCTGGCGGTAATCATAATCTTTTGCTCCCCGTGGTATCGTTTTGTAGTATTGTATGGTAGTTCGTTCGTAGTCTTAGGTTATTGTAATTATTGTAAACCTTTTAGATTGAAGGTATATTGAAAAAAAAAGACGTTTAAATTATGGGACAAATGGTTCAGCAGAAATACTTCAGTACACGTTACAAACACGATTACAGGGAGTGCAAGGAACCACAAACATTGCTGATGATATGATTGTTTATGGTAAAACACGCAAAGAGCATAATAAAAACTTGAAAAAATGTCTTTCAAGCTTTTAGAAAAAGGGTATACTTTGAACAAAAGTAAATGCAAGTTTTTGTGCCTAACCTTTTTGTGCAAATATTTTCAAAAGATGGGACACGCCCAGATCCCAAATTTTTTGAATGCACCAGTACCAACGAACGTAAATAAAGTTCGCAGTTTGTTAGGCATAGCTAATTATCACTATAAATATATTGTGAATTTTGCCACGATTACAGCACCTGAGAGGATTAACCAAAAAGAATGTTTGTTTTGTATGGACTGACAAGCATAAAGCAGCCTTTAATAAACTAACCCAATCACTAGAATCAGCACCGTGTATGTCGTATTTCGATAAAAAACAAAGATACACAAGTACATGTTGATGCCAAGAGGAGATAATGATGATAAAGTAGCTGCGTATGCCATTCAAGCTTTGACAGATGTGTAACAGAGGTATTCTCAAACCAAGAAAGAAGCGTTGGCTATAGTGTGGGCAGTTGAACATTTCTATTTATTTCTGTACGGAAATTTTTCACTTTATTCACTGATCACCAGTCGCTGGTAGTCATATATGGAAACCGCCACTCAAGGCCAGCAGCACGCATCGAGCGCTTGGTTCTTCGATTGCAACCCTACTCATTTAAAGTGGTGTACAAGTCTGGAGAACAAAACCTAGCAGATTATCTATCGAAACACCAAGTGTCCAGTAGCCCTAGTAAGCAAGAAAAAATGGCCGAAGAGTATGTCAACTTTGTAATTCATCACAGTATGCCGAAAGCCATGTCTCTGGAAGAAATTGCAAAAGCGACTGATGATAATCATGATTTAGAGGATTCCGAGCAGCAATTCGTGTAAATGAATAGAATTCGGACATTGTGAAGCATTATTGCGCAATTAAAGAAGAATTGACAATCGTGACATAAAATATAGTCATTAGGGGAACACGAATAGTGCTTCCAAAATCACTCAACAGAAAGCCGTGAACATTGCCTATGAAACACACCAAGGCTTGACAAAAATAAAAAGGGAAGGAGTATGTTTTGTGGGAATGGACGAGATGACAAAGAAAGCAATTGACACATGTTTAGCTTAATTACATCATGATTTTTGTGGGCCCTTGCCATCAAACGAGTGTTTTGTTCGTGGTGGGTGATAGGTATTTTCGCTATCCGGAAATGGAAATAGTAAGGTCCACAAAAGTTCAATGCTTGATACTCAAATTGGACAAAATATTTGCGGCTCATGGCACCCCATACAGCGTTGTGTCAGACACTGGACCGCCGTTTGACGGCGATGAATTTGCACGATATATGGAGGCATTAGGCGTTGAACATGCTCCAGTTACACCGTGTTGGTCACAGACCAATGGTGAAGTCGAACGATTTAACAAGCCGTTAGAGAAAATGATACAAACATCAGTTCTCGAGGGGAAGGTGTTGAGACAAGAGTTAAATCGCTTTCTAATGCAATACCGCACTAATCCACATTGTACGACCAAAGTATCACCATGTAAACTACTGTTCAATAGTAAAGTGCGCGGTAAATTGGCAGTAATTAAGAAGAAGAACGTTGTAAATAGACATATATGCAGACAAAAGAAGAAACACAAAAAGTAGCAGCATCAAAATCGGAGACACTGTACTTGTGAGACAAAGACGGCAGAATAAGCTGACTACCCGCTTCAACAAAATTCCGTACATTGTAGTTCAAAGAAAAGGAACACAAGTGACGGCTGAGAATAATCAGAAACACAGAACGACGAGGAACGTGTCGCACTTCAAAAAGTTCGATGGAGCTGTTGATAAGTCAGGTAAAACTGAAATTGAAGATATTATTGCTAGAGATCATAATGAGAACAGTTCAGAAGACAAAAGTTGAGAATGAGCACAAAGGCAACCAGATTGTTTTTCGGACAACCGATTCCGTCGTGGATAGTACGCTGACAATATTATATTTTAAAAGGGGGAGTAATGTAATAGAACGCTGACAATATTTTAATTTTAAAAGGGGGAGTGGACTGCCCGTGCAGCAATCTAGTATTATATTAATATTATGTTTTGTTGTGGGATCTAGTTAGGAGATAAAGGAGTTGAGCAAAGGATGTGTCATTTCTTGTTCTGATTCTGAAACGTATGGAATATTGTAGGTACTTCAAAACAGCTCGACAGATAATGAAACGAATTGACATTTCATACCCTGTCTTAAATGCCATAAAAATATAGGACCAAGCGTCATCACGAACGTGAATTCCACACAGACAGCAGCTAGAATATTAGCAAGACAGCTTCCCAGACTAAGGACAGATAGCAGCCTTCAGGAAATTGATCATGAATGGAGATCTATACTCATTGATGATGTTGTAAAGAACGGTAGATGGGAAAATGCAAGTGTGGTACATTTTTGGAAAGCTACGTCAGCCCTGCCAGAATACAAAGAATTAGCAAAGTTATTGTTGCAGATAAAAGCACTACCACGAAGCACGGCAGCAGAAAAAAGAATATTTTCAAAAATAGATAGCAATAAAACCAGGTTAAGGAATAAATTTGATGTGACAACAATAGAGGCAATTGTCAAAGTCAGCGAGAAGTTCAAGAAAATCTTTGAAATAAATGAACATCTTGTACTACTTCATGGCAAAAAAAGAAATACCTACACGCAGAAGTATACTGAGGCTGAGCATGATAACATTGAGACCATAGACCCTGTTTACACAAGAGAAACTGGACCGATCCCAAACTGGACCCACCCCAAATCGGTACGGGCATGCCTTGCGTTCACACGGTTTCGCTCGGGATCGATCCACTAACCGTGCCAATTTGGGTTCGCTTACCAAAGCGATCCTGTTTGGGATCTATCCCAAATCTGTCCCACGAAATGACTGTTCATTAGAAAAGTCATTAGAAATTCATTATTCAAAGTCGTTTATTAGAAAAGTATTTTAAATAATTTCTTCGGGGCTCTTTTGATGAACATATCAAGTAAACTGCAAACTGCAACTGGATATTATTGAATAAAGTTATTTGTGTACATCCTCCTATTTAGAGCGCACAGTTTCTCAGTCTTGCCCGTTTGCTAGCTTGTTCGTTTTGTAACCAAAAACAATTTGGAGCAGCTACCCCGTTTCTTGATCGGTCCAAATAAACATTTTGATTTTCTTTGACGACGTTGATGTATTCGGTGTATTCGCAGCCATTTTAAAAGTTCGTATTTGGTGCGGAGCGGTGGTGGTTTGGTGGGTTTTTCTAAACACATGTGCGATTTAATGCAAATCGGTTTGGGATCGTTTCCGTGTGAACACAAGCTATTTTGGGATCGATCCCGTGCGAACGCATGTATAATTTTGGGGTCGATCCTAAAATGGATCGATCCAGTTTCTCTTGTGTAAACGGGGTCATAGTCAAATTTGATTAGAGTGTATAAAGAAAAGAGTGTTAAGTGTTAAAAAGTGTATAAAGAAAAGTATGGCGCATTGTCTGTAAAATATTTTTTGAAAATTGTTTGCCCAGGGGGTGCACTCAAACATATGGGCTTTGGGGGGAACTTGCCCCCAATTTTTCTAGTGTGAAACAAAATAAATAATTGACTAACAGACAGGGGTCTGAGTTCAAGCTAATTTTTCTAGTAATTGGCGGATTTACTTTAGATAGAACCCTCCAATTGATGGACAAATTCACTCTGACTTTGTGTTTGCTGCACAAGGAGTTTGGCTGCCCATTTGTAGAATGAAACCAAAAGAGCCAAAAAGTAGAATTCGGTTTAGCACGAAAACGTTTTTTAAAGGTAGGGGAAAACCACATGCCCATGTGATGAAAATCACCAACATGAGTGGGAGGTAGTACCTAACTGGTCACACGTATCAGCTATACATGTTGCTGAACATGTCACTGAAGCACACGATGTAGCACTTGTTGAAGCCGTTATATGTCTTGACTAATTTCACCATTCCCCTGTCAACAGCAGCTTAAATTCAAGGGTCGTCAGGTCTCTTACGTTGGTTCCTCTTTATTATGATCCATCGCCCTCCACCCGTATGAGATGGTTAAAACTACCAGGAGTATGCACTCTCGCCAGCATAGCTCTGGATGAGCAGGCACTCCCACCATGCCAAGGTAGAGAAACAGAGGATTGACCCAATTAAAATCTTAATTAATCGCAGAAAAACAAAAACGTTCAAGCAAGAAATAAACAAATCATGCATAAAACCAAGCAAATATAAATTCATACAATTAATTTGACAATAAAGTTATCATTCTAAGCATTAGCACATGAGACGACTCACCAATCGATTTTGTCAATGTGACGTTTGATGGGTTGGGGGTTTACGTCTGTGAAGTTTAATACGAAGGAACTGGGTATATATTGGTATGACTCTCGAGGCATAACCAAATTACTCAGTCACTCACGGAGAACTTGGAATGCTGTAACACCAATTTAGTATGTTAATGACAATTCAGAAAGATCTTACGGATGGCATTGATCTGTTGATGTGATGCTTTGTTGCGGCATAAGTGTTCAAACAATCGCTTACAATAACAATAACAATTACAATGACAATTACAAATACAATAACAATGAATTTGGCCGAACAGCATCTGGACTTGACAACGATCTTCCTTACACACAATCACTCTTATTCAGCTTTGTACGTGATTCCTGATAATCATCATGGCGATCCATTCATTATTTGTTAGGCAATTTAGGATAGGTTTAAGAATACCATGCAAATAGATAGCATCATGCATATCAGATAATTAAAGCTAAATGAAATATATAAGACCAATGTTAACGAGTTATTAAGAAAAGTTAAAAGGAAAATTGTTCATCGAGTCGATTCCGAGTTTGAAATTTATACGTTTTTCGAGAGTATTCATTTTAGAATCTTTAATAGAAGCATAGAGAAGTCCAAAAATTTGTGTTTGTCTTGTTGCGGTTCGAAAGGCTAAAATGGATCTAAAGTGTGAGCTAATGGACTACTCCTTGTGTATTTTGTTTCGATGAAGCGATTGTTTATTTGTTTCTTCCCTTCCCCGAAATACAAGGTGTAACATTTTCTGCAAGGCATCATATTTCAACATTGAGGCCGGATGTGCTTTGTTCTACTGATATCATGGGTATTAAAACACAATTAATGTTGTTCGTAAAACGTGCTATTTACTGTATCCTATCTTCTGAAACGGTTGCATCTTCACTGAGAGCCTTTTTATGCTCCTACTCGCGAGAGAGATAAATAAGTGTTGTCAGTATTCAGAAATATTCTTGCGTGTTCCCGGTGTTGTACCCATTTCACAACAGGATGTGATTGACTTCACATGACAATAGAGATCGCTGGAGAATTACAACAGCGGAAATTAAAATATTTTTCTGCTTGCAAGCATTGTTTTAAGTAAATGTAGAGTTTTCGCTGACCAATACTTTCCCGTGAATTTTTCTTAATTTAAAAAAAAAAACTATTGTTTCGATGGCAATACAAACAATTTTTAATACAAACTATTGAAAGGCAATACCATCATCTACATTTACAAATATTTGTTTGAAATTTGAATGAAATAGCCAGTACAACACGCAGAATTGTGGAATATATTAAGGCAAAATGTCTGCATATACTTAGGATCATGTATAACATTTTAAATGCTCCGAAATGTGATTGCTGTCATTCTGTAATAGTTTTATATGACATCTTAGTGGCTTTTGAGTTGAATTATTAATTTCGAAAGATCAAATTGCGTGTTGCGAGCAAGCACTTGCAAAAGCCCGAAAGTAGCATTTCCCCCTATTAGATTTTACCGTAAATAACCATACAATATCGAAGATAATACAGAATGTACTCCTTCCTATACTTCATGGGGCATATTGGTGTATACTGGTAAGAAAATAAGCTGTTCCGTAGAATTTGACCCTATGTAAATAAGGATTACCTTAGAACCTACAATTGCATTGCAAATATCAGCTCTCCTGATTTTTATATCCTGTTAACAATAAAACATTTTACTTCCATGATACAGATATGCAGAACGATGCCAACGAGCGGTTACAAAAATATTTTTTCCTCAAAAATGGACCTTTGTTCCTCAAAACAGGTAAAACAACATTAAACGACGGTACAGAAAGATTCAGCTGGATAAGTCATGTCTGTTCCAGGGAGATATTTCCATTACGGACTGTCAGGGGGTACAGTCAGAGCTAAAGAGGACCAAAGCTAAATTTTAAAAATTACCCTGAAATGGTAGTATATTTTTACAATAACCACAAAACGGTGGTGCAATGACCTTAAATTGTGCCATTTTGTAGCACTCTTATTGATCATTTCATAATTTTTTCTGTTGTGGATTGTCCTTCATTTGGCAAAGATCAAATCTTCATCAACCGTAATATCAACCCAAAGGGGCAGTAACTGCTTAAAATACCCCCAAAGTGGTAGTATGATTTCTATAAATTGGGCCATTTGGTAGCCTTAATGGTAAGACCTTGAAACCGACCGGACCCCGTGTTAGGCGATAATGGGAGTACACACCCCCAGGGTGTTTGTTGTATTAATTATAGGACAATATGCGAGGCAGGCATGATGGTTGCATGAAACATTTCCAGGACATTCAGTTGAAGTTTAGAATGAAGGTTAGACGATATCTTTAAGGTTATGCGATATGCCATCAAAGGTTCTTTGGTAAAAATAAAAGCGTTCTTGTAGTAAGAGTTTTAGCAAGGGCGTTTGCATTACACACTTTTGTGTTAAAAAGGTGCATGTAGTGAAAAAAATGTTTTTTGAACATTGCCAATAGTTCTGTTCTGGTATCGTTCTGTTTAGGGGCAAGGAAATAATTATATTTTGCTGTTGTTCTTCAATCGCTTTTGATATTCTTTCAGCCGCAATCTCTTCCTTCGCTTCTTTCCGCTGCCACTGAGCGTGTTAAATCAAAATTGGGCTGTGACGTTTTACGGCAGGAAATGGGAGTTTAAAACAAACATCACGCAACGCTTCTTGTGACAAAATCGATTTGCGAGTCATTCTTAAATTTGCCAGTCTTATTTTAGCTCTACTAATTATTTACACTTATGGCTAAATGTGGCAAAAGCAGAGAGTTTTGAAAGTAATTCTGTATAATTCAACACAACAGGGTAGTTCTTTAAAATCACTTCTTACCACGGTTTCTCAGAATAAAACCGCCTGCAGAATTACCATTCAGCTCAAAGCAAGCAGCAATAAAAGCCCATCTAACCATTAAAGGCACTGCAAATGGCTAAACAGATATTTCACTGCACCATTTTAGTGGTCCAGAATCCTGAGATTTCCAGAAACGATTTTGTTTTCCAATACAGCTCCATGCGGGATGTCAATGCGGTCACCGTGGTTGGCAATAATGATAACCGTTCCCTATAAAAGAAAGATAGAAGTAGGCCGATTAACAAAAAGCTCGAACCCATTCATCTTAAAAAAACAATTCAATACATTTCATAATCTTTGCTGTGAACCCCATGCGCAAGCAGAATCTGTTTGAGCTCTTTGAGTTTGTTTGTATGCTCTCTTCATATTAATGATATGTAATGTTACTATAGGGGTTGAAGCTCTTGTTTAAGAACATCTCAGAACTCATTTTGACAGAAAGTAGATGACTTCGAAATGTGGTCCCAAATAGCTATCGACCTCCAAAGTTTACAGTGGAGCGGACCTCAGCTCAGGTAAGAGGGTGACAGTTTTTAATTCCTAACAAATAAAAAAGGCTAGTTGGAGCAAACAAGTCTTGTGTTGACATAAATAAAATCTAAAACCCCATTTACAATGCTAAATTAGTTAATAAATCCCAAATCTTTAATAAATATTCGACACAATCTGTATGTGAAAATATCGGCATTCCATTGTTTAATCTTTATACAATTGGTTAGGATCACTTACATTGAGCACAAAATCTAGATGGCGAGCACCATAAAGAAACTGATCAACACTAAAATGTATGTAACTTGTATACTTAATCTGTTTTAGTTTAGGTCTAGGAATCTAGAAACTTGTGCCTTAAAAGTTGCAGCAACTAAGACGTATTCACATAATCCAGTTTCAAAAACGGAGGTGGCCTGAAAGAACCTAGGTCTATCAGGAAAAAGGAAATATATATCGAGGATTGTCTGTACTTTCAATGTCAAGATCATCCATTATTATGACACTGTTGTATCTATCCAAGCTCGTCTGTACAAACCCTTGATTTGCATACCTTGAGTATTACATTGCGCCCAAATGTAACGTCGCCAGAAACGGTAAGATGATCCAGCTCAAGAACGTCTGGGATAGATGCAAATCGTGAAAAGAAATCTGAAACCTAAGACAAGATGAAGAAAGTGACAATAATATGCAATGCCAAAATTAATTTCGCAAAATCATGTGAAATAAGAAACGGCATGACATGCACCATTATTGCATTTTACAAATGATATTAAACATCTTACAATGTATTTATAAAATATTAAAAAACTTTTTTATTCGTGATAACATATTGTAGACTGGCAATATTAGAGCACAAATTCTGGAAATCCCAACTTCTCTGGATCATTGAAATGAGGCTATATCAGTTCCATAATCGAAGTTCAAATTTGACATTGTTTGAAGTTAGAGTTACAGTTACGCAAAATCCAAGTCCAGAAAGTTTCTAACTTGCGTCAATAACCTTGCTTAACTACGACGATTATGGTAAGTCTAATTCTACCACACTTCAGAGAAAAACTTGCTTTATGGGTACATAACAAAACAAATAGTTCACCTTTAAAATGTTTAGGTAATATAAAAACGTAATAACGTAATCTAGTCAAAGTTAAAATGAAATAAAAAGTTATTACCATGAATCTTTAAAATAGTATTTGAGAATTAAATCAAGCTGGTTTTTTGATTGATTGTTCAACATGATAGTTACGAATCATAGCCAATGGAACAGCGCAACTTATTTTTTAGTCCATCTTGTCTTCGCTTTTTCTCGATTAAACATATGTGATACTTTCGGGTGAACGGGCATGCTCTACCGTTATATATGCAGACTTTTGTCAACAGCTTTCATAACTTTTTATTTCACTTCAACCTTGACTAGATTGGGGTATTACGTTTTCATATTAACCTTTTAGGCCATTTCTTTCAAAATGGCGTTTGAGACTTAAATGGTGCTGGTTTTTCAATCTAATGTTCGAAATGACAGCTTTGTCGTAGAATAAAAAATAATATCGCAAAATGAAGTGTATTCTTCTGTAAATCTGTGGAAAAGAATATTTTCAAGGATCAGCTTATTATTCTACGAATCATAGTCAACCAAACAGCTCAACTTCTTTTGGGCCACTTGCTACATATTTAACTTACTTTCTTAAAATGACGACCAGTGATTTTAACCAAGGGTGTAGACGGAAACAAGCGTCTATGACTCATGATCAATGTTCCACTGTGCATTTCATATAAATTCGACATCACCAAAAACAAATCCGATGACGTCTTGACTGGCAGAAAACGGCTTCTTGGTACATTAACGCCTGAAGCAATATTAAAAACAAGTCAATGTTAGCAAGTTGACACTCTTGAACCTAATATTCACGCAAAGGTCATGCTGGATTATTGTTACTTTTATAAAAATGATAAAAGTGTGCAATAAATAAACAAACAATAAATAAATATCAGCACCAAATTATCTGTAAATGTAAATATATCAATTGTTTACATATTCACCAGGTCTATAATTTCTTTTTGCAGACACATTTTAGCCAGCCTCCACTTCAGTGAAAACATTCACACAGAGAAACAGAAAACAAATACTGGTGAAACATACATGAGAGTTGTGAGGCCAAAATATAAGTCAGGCGAGTGGCCAAAATCTAAGGCGAAGAAATTGTAAAAGAAAGGTCTGTCCCATCAACATATGGTATAGTCCTTGAAAATGATTTTGTACTGTTAAGATGTTTTTTACATTTCTCAAACTGAAAATATAATTATTATTTACTGAATGTAGCATAGATAATCATATTGTATGAATAAATGATGCTTTGTAAACATTAAAGATGTGTAACATTGTGTTGCAGTGTTTATGCCACTTTCTAGGTTACGTTGACAAAATGAGTGAACATTTGTAAACAGGTCCTCATTTCTTATTTGCAAAATAAAGAAATACCTTGTAACTTTTTATCCTGTCTAAGTTAATGTTCATATGTCAGTTGTTAGATAGGACATGATTTCCTTTGTTCGGAGCCTGGTTTTATAAACAAGTGGTATGTGGCAAAATTAAAGAACAACTTGCAGTCTTACAGCTCATTGTTGTTGTCTTTTTATGCTTTTTCGATTTTGAAGCAATTTCAAGCACACTGCCAGATGGTTCATTAAGTATATGTGGTAAAAAGTGTGTTTTCTTCTTGGGTTCTCTCAGTGCTCAAAGTATTTGTCCTGGTATTTTTGTCACGACAGAGAAAAAATTTAGAGGTCTATAAAAATTAAACTCTAATTAATGTCGTTACAATAGTGTTGTTTGTTATTATTAACAGGAAATTCCCTTTTTTGCTTTCCATTTATTTCTAGGTCCCCTAAAAAGTGGTTCCTCATAAAAAGTGGGTCCTGGTCCTGGGTCTTACTAAAAAGTGGGTCCTGGGTCCTTGTTTTCCGGTATGCCGTTTATGAGAACACAACCTGGGATGATGTTAAAGTTGGGGGAAAAGTGGTTGTTGAAATTGAAACAAACTCGAATTTAAAAAACATTGATCCATACTGTAATGCTATAAAAACTCAACTTTCAATGGCTAGACAGTGGCGCACATTGAAAAAATGATTGGGGGGTTGTCAATACGTTTGGGGCCGAATTTTTTGAAAAACTGGAACCGACTGTATTTCAGCTCCAGAAAAGTTAAGATATGGATAAAACAAAAGAAATCTTATTTTATACTCTTTATTTACAAATAATTTCTATTCAAAAATGTTTTTAATTTTAAAATAGCTTGGTACAT
>JAYJMH010068870.1:0-11321 GCA_036873815.1 Phacellophora camtschatica | reverse complement strand
TCTCTGATGACAGTATAGTATCGGTCAGTCTAGTTGTTTGTGAGCAGACGTAAGCACACCGTGCAGACAGCAATAGGCTAAGCTGGGCTCGCAAGGATATTGTTTTTGAATTCTTTATATAATTACTGTGAACTATCTTTGGGTGGGAATCTTACTCGACAAAACAACTATCGACTTGTAAGCTTTCAGAGCCTCGTTATCATACTTATATACTGCTCCTCCTTCATTTGCACGTGCAAACCTACACCAATGCACGATTTCCTTGCGTCCTAAAAATACATTTCACAAACTAAAGACTCTTTTTAGTTTTCTCTCTTGTGGTTCCAAATTAATTAAGTTAATGACACTTTCGCTGATTTTTGAACCGGCAGTGCCCATATAGACAATGTAAGGGCTTTGTTTGCCAGATTACACAAGAATTGAAAAGGTGCAGTTCTGAAAGAATGAAAGGCCTAAAAACTCTTCAATGACGAACTGCTCCATTTTTGTTTTTCCAAACTGTCGACTTCTGACATTATCGCCGTTCATACACATGAATTTTCCCTAAACGATTTCTCAAATTGTTCGTCAGTTATCAGGTTTTCTGTTACAGGTAATCACATAAAGACTTTGTATACTCAAGTTTTTGCAATAAAGTTATAAAACCAATGAAAGGGTTTTTAGGACACCCAACAAAAAATATATATATCTTTTGATAATTTTCATATCTTGTCTATTTGAAATTGGCATTCTTGTCACATTTTTGCTTCCTTGTGCTCATTCTTGAACTGGATTTTTCGGATTGTATCGTGTTTTTTTTCAAAATATTTTTCTGAATTATTTATATCATATTCTCGCATTTATTTTCGCTCTTGTTCATCACAGATGTTTCAAAACCTCGTAAAATTTCAATGTCGAAGGAAGAAGAAGTTTTGCTGTCAGAAGAAGAAATTACCGAAACTAAATTTGTTTCAAAGCGTTTGTCAAGTCGAATTTCTACTGTCCCAAAAATACGGTAAGTTCTCTTTAAATAGACAGTTTCGATTTTCTTTGAAAAGCACTGCACCACCTTGCTAAAAAAGCGTACGAAAATGTCAGGAGGCCCAGTCAACAATATTTACATAAAAATGCATGACAAACTAAGGACTTCATCACGTTAAATTTTGGCTGCAATTAAAAATTATATTTTAGTTTTTGCAATGGGAAGCTTGTAAACTTTAAATAGCGGTTTTAATTTGGGTGGCAGTAATTGTCAATTGAGGCCTTTGCAGTGAAAAACCTTCACTTTTCTCCTCATATCGTCAAGCCTTCTCCTCCGATTATTTGATAGACTTCTAAATACTTTACTGCCAAAACGTAGTGAGCGGAAGTTCCTGGTATGTCAAGCACTTATATTTCATCCGTGGTTCAGTAACTTCAATATTCCTACGATTTTCCATCTTTCCACGTTCTTCTTTTATCATTTTATTACCAATCATACCTGACTTATATCTGTTATCTGTTTTCAATTTTATGACCAATCATACCTGACTTATATCAATTTTGTTTCCTTTTGCTTTCGCTGCGACATTCACATTCACAGCCGTGATCAAGGCCGCAAGCATACCAATTAAAGATATTTTGTAACTCTTGAAATGTGAATCCTGTTACTGTATGTGTTGCGTGATTTTAATTTTAATTCCAGATGTTCTGTTATTCAATTCTTGTGGGCTCTTTGGTTGTCTTTATCGTTCCCTTAAACCAGGTCAAGTCAATAGTTTTTTTTAATTTTTCCAAAGTGAAAAGACAACTGACAAGACAAATATTTGTTTTCTTTGCTGATTAATATTTAGCAATAATTGTAATGTTCATTTCAATCAGTTACTTCAGCACTGAAACGTAAATATAACTATTGACTGAAAATTGTCTATTAAATTCTAGGCCTAGTCTGCCAAAATCACGACAAGCAAATGGTTTACTTATACAACGGGCAATCAAGGAGGCCAATCAGTCAGTTACTGCTAAGCCTCATCATGGCTCGACAGAAACTCGTGATGATCACGCTGCTACTTCAAGGTTAGAAACTAGTGTTGAGAAAAGAGTTCAACTGAAGCGATGTAATAATAAAGGGTCGGATGGCTCTTTCAAATCATCAGTCATTATCGATAGTGAGGCAAAGGTATGTGACAGTGAGAAAAATGCACCTGAAGCGACAGCAAAGAAAAGGAAACTTGGAGAGCAGGTATTTTTTACGAATATATTTTCTGTTTTATTTTCTTTTTTAACATTTTATGGCATATTCATGTCTTATTTGAAACAAAACTATCAGATTTTAATTATCAGATTTTAATTATCTGATCACATGCATCTGATCACATGCACAAATCACATGCGCATCACGTGTAATGTCACATGTGAAAACGTTGCATTGCTCCATGTGTCTGCTGCTCATTTTAGTTTATGCTTCTATTTTGATCACTTTTTGGAATCTTAATTCCCTGGTATGCTACAATAATACTGTATTGCCCTACGTTACGTCACGATTCGAACGCTTTCTACCAATCGGATTTTTGAATCGAATGGCTGTCTTAACATGACCGCAGGGTAATAACGTACAATGCTATACAATAACTACAACAACACGGAGGAAAAGGAAAAGGATTAGTTTTATTTGTGTTTATTTGTTTGCAATCTTTGAGTGGATTATTTTCCTTCGAAATATTGTGCAAGCCGAATGTGTCTGGTTGCTTGTTCCTTGGTCGGTTGATTGGTTTCTCGCAATTTCTCTCTCTTCTTTCCAGAAACCAAAAGTTTTTTGGAGGCTGCTGGTTTTCTTTGCTCTTTTAATTTTTGTTTTTTGTATACCATTGCAAGAATAAAAATAAATCTATCTGCAATATCACTTTTTCTACTAACACTGCAATACTGTACAATGTTGTACAACAATACTTTACGATAATACAGCAATGCTAAAAAAATAGGATAGCACGGTTATTTTTTTATAATCAACTTAGGATTCCTGGATTTTGGGGTAGTACTGAAGTTGTGTAATTTTCAGTCAAACTTTTTGAACTCAATTTGCCGGAATGGTTTAGTGATTGCTTAGATGTTTAATACTGGGCTTAAATGATAAAAAATAAAAATAGTTCTAATTAGTATAATTGAAAATCGTATAATTGAAAATAGTACTGGGATTAAACGGTCTCTTTCACGGCCAAAAGTAGTTAAGAGCTTTCTCCAGTTGCAATCAATTTAAATTGCTTACTTGTCCCTTGTAACTTGCTATCTTATCTCAGAAGTGGGGTTTCTTAATTTTTAGACGAACTTTATTGCAGTAGCTTATAAAGCAGTTGCTTATCAGTAAATGATTGTGCAGTTTAACTTCGTTACCATGCTGATCAAGTTAACACATCAGGCCATTCAGACAGCTTTTTCAGATATGTTCTACCCTACAATACTTTACGATGATACAACAATACTAAGAAAGAGGATTAGTTTAAGTTCGTCATGCTGATCAATTTAACACATGAGGCGATTCCAGCAGCTTCTTTCAGATATGTCCGCATTGACATTTGTTTATTTTTTCGTAATCTTTAAAATGGATTATTTTTCTAATTATTGTGCAAGCTGAATGTGTACTACTTTGATTGATTCTCGTTCCTTGATTGGTTGCCAGCCATCATTTCTCTCTCTCTCTCTTTCGTTCTCTGTTTTCCCCAGCAACGAAAAGTTTATTTTATTGCTTCTTGACAATCTCAGTAACGAGTCGTTGCCGTAAAATCGTGTCGTTTGATTGTTTGTTTTACATATTTTAATGCGCGTAAATACGCCCTTTAATTCGATTTACAAAAGGAAATAACAGACATCAATCAGCAAACTATAACCAAAATTGATAATTTTTACATTGAGCCAATTGTTACATTAATCCTCTAAGCTAAATTTATATCCTCTAAGCTAAATTTATATCTTCTAAGATAAATTTATATCTTCTAAGCTAAATTTATATCTTCTAAGCAAAATTTATATCTTCTAAGCAAATTTATATCTTCTAAGCAAAATTTATATCTTCTAAGCTAAATTTATATCTTCTAAGCTAAATTTATATCTTCTAAGCAATATTAAAAATTTTCTCTCACTTCATTCTGTTTGATATAGACAAAAACTTTCTAACTTCAAGTTGTAGAATATACCAGGTGACTCGAAAAGTAAACTTGCCCCAAGTCTATTTTTTCTCAATCCGAGAAAAGGAACTGAAGGAATTTGAGATCAACAAACGAGGAAAGAACTTGAACGAAGGAACTTGAGATGAACGAAAGAAGCTGAGGAGGAGGGCTTTTATCTTTTTCCTCCTCCGCATTTTTTCTTCCAAATTTCCTCCGTTTATTGTTGGATTAAAAAGACATTCTCAGTTCTCAATATGTATTTTAAAAAATAGACTTGGGGCAAGTCTACTCAAAAGGAGGCTCATGCGTTTGAAAAATCACCAAAATTTTATCTGGTTACCAATCTTAAAAAATTATCTTTCGTCAACTATGGAAAATACCAAATTAATCCTACAAACCATTGCAATTTTGGTCACATGAAAAGATTGTGACGTACAGCTAAAAAACTTTTAGTTTTGGTACCGGGTGTCCCTAAAAAGAGGTAACAGCTTTGATCAAGGCTAGCGGTGCGATTTTCACTCAAATTTATTCGAAAACTTTTAAAGATGGTTTTTGGTGGCCAACTTGGAAATTGATGCCTAGTTTGTTAATACTTGTGCATCGAGAGTCGAGATAATTATTCTGAAAGTTTAATTTGCCTCCAACCCCAAGCCAGAGGTCTAGATTTTGATCTAAACTGCAACTTTGGATCTCCTAAACCATACCATTTTACGAAATTAATTTAATAGTACTTGGAAACACACTCTCAGCAAAATCAAACACCAAAATCAAACAGCAGGTTTACTTTAATTTTCGACAAATTTAGTCATGGACAACTGATTTTCAAGATTCTTTGTTCAGAAGTGTTTTCAAAAACAAAGTATGTTGTCTGGAACACCGCCGGGATTGAAAAATCCTCCAAGACGATCCTTTAATAAGGGCGGAAGCCAAAATCATAACCTCTGGATTTGAGTGTGGGGCAAATTTGAACTTTAAATGTTACTATGTCAATTCTCAAGCGACCAATTTCAAGAAACCATATTTTTAATTTTTAAGCTAACTACAGAGGATTGATTAAAAAATAATTGTTGACGAATTTTGAGCTATGTTCTCGGCACTAGCCTTGATCAAACCTGTTTCCATTTTTTTGGGACACCCGGTAGATGTTGCCGGATTGGCTCATTTGAGTGAGATTGCTAAAATCTGGATTGCCTACTCAGGCATGCTGGATTGCCCCCATCCCAATGCTTTCCATTTAATTAATAGAATGGATAAGATGCAATTCACTGCGTCATGATAACGTTCAAAACTTAAAAATAACAAATCTTGTTAGAGTATTCCCTAATAATGAAATTACAAAATTGTACGCGATAAGACATTTAATTTCGTCACCCAAAAAGTAAACAATAAAACGCGAGCTTGCAAAGAATCATGGATGAAAGACTCCTAAGAAACCTGTTTATAAGGTCCAACAAGAAACTTTATTAAAGTTCCGAAACCAATAAACAAATTTTTTATAAGAAAAATTGACTGTTGAAAAGTTAAGAAATTTGAAAAGTTAAGAAACACTGGTGCTCAAAAACAAGGTATTTTTATTTGAAAGCTTAAAATTTCTTGAAAGACAAGGTTAATTGTGGAATTAAATTATTGATATATGATATCCAGTGACTGAACTATCAAAATATGATAAAAACAAAAAATCCACTTTTTTTGTCTGAAGGGGTACAGTAACCGTAAGAAACTTTCAGTATTCAACCTGAATATCAAGAAATTTTATAAATTTTATTTCTCTTCGTTATGTTTTATTCAGGAAAAGTGACTTGATTTTTACCTGTATTGCTAATAATTATGGTTACATGTAAGTACCACAAAGCGTTTTTCTGAGTTTTTCTCAAGAAACTTGTAAGAAACGTTTCTGGAAAAAAATGTGATTTTCCCTATCATTTGAATGATATGAAACAATGGAAGGAAGAAGCCTCATTGGATCTCCTTAAATTCGTTTTGCCACCGTTTTGCCTAAAATCTACGAAAAGAATTCCAAGGGGTGTCGTTTTGCTAAACCCGATTGAAAATTCTTAAAAAATTTGCCAGACCAAAATTCCGGCATCTGTGCTTGTTCGGTAATTTTAATGGCCTAATAATTTTCGCCATTTCCGCGACGGCATAAATAATTCTTTAGATAAATAAAAATAAAATACAATTGGTATCTGCTATCTCGAACTCTCACGAGAAATTAAAACTATATGAATTAACGGGCATTATTTCATAAGAAAGCCTAGCGAGGGGAAATGAAAATTTGTTCGAAATATCGAATGTTCGAGAAAACGGGCAGTTGGGATAGTGGATGTGAACTGTAGAAACATTAAACATTCATGTAATTCAGGAATTGTACTGAAACTTCAGAAATTTGGGCAAAATTTCTTCGAATTCCAATATCGAAAGTGTCGGCCTGTTCGCATTGGGGAATTCTATCTGGCCTAGTGAGTTGGAAATTGTAATGTGATCAATGTAAACAAGATTTCGCATGCGCAATTGACTCTTTTTCGACTCATTAAGCGGGATGGAGTGTTCACATGTGAAAATTTCTATCTGGTTCACCCAGATCTAGACAGCGTTCAAATGAAATCTCACTTACCGGGTCAGCCCACCTTCTCATATGAACAGACAACAATATTTTTATGTGAATTAGGGATTAGGCAAACTACTACTCCGGGAAACTACTCCGTAGACGGGATGAAATTCTCCCGTATGAAAAGACCACAGTCATCGACCCTGTGACATCTTTGGGATTCTTGTGATTCTTGCGCAGGCGCAGAGCTCACTTTAGTCACTGAGTAGTGTTTCTCTTTTCGTTTGTTTTTTTATTTGGTACTGTCTTCTTCACTCATCAATTCTTTATATTTCTCTATTTCTTTTATATGTTGAAACCAAATTTGTTTCGTTTCGGTTTATCAAATCTAGGTGAGTTTTTTTGACTTATCAAATGGGTTTTACCAATCACTGGCCCTGTGGCACTATGGCACTATATTCAATTAATTTTTTTTTTATTTTGAATACCTTTCGTATGGGTTTGGTAATGTATTTATTCAGTTGAAATTCTTGTACATATTGCTCCTTTAAATGCATGAAATACATGCATAAAGTGCTCGTTTTCTTCCGAAAGTCAGAATCTTCGTCCAGTAGCTGGGGGACATTCCGCCAAACATATGAAACCATAATATAAACTTATCATTGGTAAGTGACGAGGAGATCAGCCACATTTTGGGTATAGGAAATTGGTATCTGGTATATTTTTGGTTGCGCAAAATTTATGATATTTTGTATATAGTTTTCATCGAAAAAAATTTTAATTCCAGCAGAAATACACATGTAATACAGCCAAACAAAAGTAAACTATTACCACATGAAGCAATACGAAAATCATACAAAGGCTCTCTTCACTGTACATCGTACATATTTTTGGCACAAAATGCAGGGGCCGTGCTATATAGGGCTAGTGATTTATTATATAATCACAGGAAATGGGTCGAAATAATTAATTTTTGAAAAGACAAGCAACCTTATCTTACGAAACCTCATCTTTTATCGCGTAGTTTTAATTCTCATTGTTTGATGACGAATCCAAATTATTTTTAATTGGTTGAATTTTTGAATGCGTATTTCTTGTTGTGTATGTATTTCCTTCCAATGAACGCGTGCACCTGGTGGAGCAGCGGCAGAGCGGCACAAAAAGACGTTGAAAACGACAGACAAGTGACCCTGAACTTGTCAGCAAGCTGCTTGGAAAATAAACCTTTGAATTTCATATATCTTTATGGCACCAATATAGAAATTACGTAACCGAATGAATTTACTCAAATTTATTGGCAGTTGCTCTTTTGCGTGAAGGGGGGCTCCTTTGCGTGAATTGGAACGGGGTCAAAAAATTGTCACACTAGCAACAGTGCAAAATTTATTTAACAACAGGGCCGGTCCAAATTAAATTAAAAGCCCCGTTTTCATAAAATGTGCGTGCATAGCCAAACTTCATCTGGTACAAAACGACCGACTAGATTTACCATTATTTGGAAAAATTTATAAATTTGATACTATATAGTTAAGTATATAATTTACCCTAAAGACTAGATCAATCATTTTTGAGGAAATTTCATGCACTTGAATTCTCAATTCTCTGTTAAATCAACCAAAAAAGCGGGAAGACGTCAATGCCCCGTCGAGACGGGGCCAGAAAATATAGTGGCCCTGTCTTTGAACAGTACGAAAAATTCCTGCCCCGTTGCATTCTCCACTGGCCCGTTTGTGTATATATATTTTGCACTGTACCTTAATGCGTACGTTTGTTATGGATGCCCTCTTCTTATGGGAAACTGGTACTGAGATCTTCATATTTACCGAGATCTCATTTGAACACTGCCAAGTTCTGGGAAAGCCGGATGGAAATTTTCCCATGTGAACACTGAATCCCATTTTACTGAGTCGAAAGAGTCAACTGCGCATGCAAAATCTTGTTTACATTGACTCCCTTCTTATGAGAAACTGGTACTGAGATCAAAAAGTTAACAAACTTTCAGTAAAATTTTAAGAACTAGATCTAAAATTTTAAGAAACCACAGAATATCAGTTCTTCAATTTTTCATATTTGCTTCATGAAATTTTGTGAAATTATTGTTCTTGGTTTTGTTTTGAAAGAAACATGTTATCCATGCAGATTTTCTCAAATTCTTGTTGCTTGGAACTTTCAGAACTACGGGGTATCCCAAAAAGGTAACAACCTTGATCAAGGCTATTGGTGCGAGTTTCACTCAAATTTATTCGAAACAATTTTAAGTAGGTCGACCGATAGGTCGAAGGCAACCCGAAGGGTTCTTTTTGTTAGCTGCTACCCATACCGGGTAGGGGAGGGCGCCAGTTTGTTAACCACTTACCCCCAGCTGAGCTGGTACTCATTTGCCGACCTCGAAAGGATGGACAGCTGAGTTTGCTGTAAGGTGAGCTAGTCCAATCAAATACAATCAAACGGTTGCCCATCCGGGTGGTAACCCAACTCAGCGATGCTTAACTTCGGTGATCTGAAGGGAACCGTGTTAAGCCACTTGGCAACTCACTTTTTACCGTGTTAAGCCACTTGGCTACTCACTTTTTACCGTGTTAAGCCACTTGGCTACTCACTTAGTTTTTTAATATTTGGGTACCTAGTTTGTTTATATTTGTGGATCGAGAGTAGTTCAAATTTGTATCCAACCCCAAAACCAGAGTGTAGGCTAAAATCGAAACCTCTGGTTTTGAATGGGAGGCGTATTTTGACCTTAAATGTTAATTATCTCAATTCTCAAACGACCAACATCAACAGATTAAATTTGTATTGAGCGGTATCAGATCAGAACTGATCTTGATCGTTACAATCTTGTTCGAACACCCGGTGCGCAAAACTAAACTGCAATTCCTGGAAAGAGATTATCCACTGAGAAAGGTCTCCATGCGAAACTGCAAGACGGAAAATTTTGAAATCCTGAGGAAGAAACAAAATTTGAGAAATGATACCGCAAAATAATTGTTTTGTTTAAGATTTAGGACGTCATTAAATTTGTGAAAATTAAGCTTAAAAGCTACCAGATTGGATCTCAGTGCCTTGTCTTTTTGTCTAGTTTTCATCCGACGTTTCTCTTCCATAGTTCTAGCTTTCACTTAGGCTTACTACACCATGGGTAGTTAAACCTCGAAAGTGTACTTACATTGCCTTCACATTGCGATTGTGGCAGGATATGAAACAGAAAACAGACGTCATTTTTCAAATAAATAGCATTCAAAACAAAATGTGAAGGCAATGTAAGTACACCTACGGCGTCTAACTACCCATGACTACGCAAGTCGTAATTTGGATAAATCACCGCCATTTTTCAACGGTTTTAATGCTTTCACCCGAGTGAGCTTGCTCTGCCTTGAGTTTGTTGTTGGTATTGTTTCTATCCAAGACCAATGGTTACAACAACGGTCCTTGAGTTCAAGCAACTCAGATAAAAAGCAAAACAGTATGCCTTCCCAGAACTAGTTGATGCAGCACGCACAAAGGTGTCCTCTTCTTCGGCCCTTTTCAATTCACAGTCAACCACAGTCACAGTTCAGTCAAGTCTTGTCAACAAAGAAAACTCTGGAATGAAAGCTAAATCCGTAAAATCTTTATTGACCAGCCTCTTTCTTGAATATTATTTCAATTAGCCAATGAAATAACGTTATTTTTTCTGGATTTTTCTTTCTCGTCTTCTGATTGGTGTTACAAAAGGTTGCAACTGCAGCCTAGAAATTTTATTCGGATTTCGGAACGATCACATTTTGTTTACTTTAATTTTCCACATTCATTAAAATTTACATTAAAAAGCTATCGGGCCCTTGTTGAGCGTGGGGGCTTTTTCCCCACACCTCCTCCGCAGTAGCCAAACTGAGAGCCTGATGTAGTCTGGCTAGCAATTATTCATTTTGGACAATGACGTCTTGTTGGGTGTTGTTGAATCATGTTCCAACATTCATATTGTTTTCAATATTCATTTGATTAAATTCTTTTGTCCTTCTTTGCCCAATATTTTCCAATGCCAAAATTGCGTTGTTATTTTGAAAAGCTTTGGACTCGCACCTTTCTTTCCAGTTAGAATAACTATTAGAATATAAAATTAAAATATTAATTAACGCTTAACTAATTAAGATTTTTATCTTTGGTTTTACCAGCAGCGATTGTATTGCTTTTAATAAACGCCTAGCCTCTAATAAACGCCCCTCTAATAAACGCCATTTTAGACCAAATTTTTGAAAATAAACACCTCCTTCTAATAAACAACTTAGTTTAGAAAGCGACATTTATTAGAAATAAATATATAATAGGATATAGACAGAGAATATCTCGGAACGCCAAGTTAACTTATTTAATGTTCATCATTTTCAAAAAAAGTATTTTCCTTTATAACTTCAGTCTCAATGACATTTTAATTCGAAATGAAGCATTCTTTCCTTCTTTTTTTATTTTGCAATAAACGCCGCGCAAAATTAAACACTGCAGTTACTTTTAGAGTAATTGAGCATTTTTTGTTTTGTTTTCAGTCTCCAATGCGTGAATCTAACCCAGGCTCCAGGCACGAACTTTGGAAAATGTTGTGTAATAATAATAATAATACCACATCTCCATTTCGGAGCAGTTACTCTACCTAAAATGCAGTAGGGGAGTAACACAGG
>JAYJMH010068869.1:0-33846 GCA_036873815.1 Phacellophora camtschatica | reverse complement strand
CGAAATTGCCGCTGACTAGGTGTCGAAGGTCAAACTTTTGAACTTGGTTTTTTCAGACAAAAACCATGTAATACAACATTTTACGTAGTTTTTATGGCTTCGCCTGCTTAAAACCTTTCATATGACATAAAAACAATGCTTGTAGGTTGAATATAAAGAAAGTTACGAGATGTGGGGTCAATTCGGGTGGTCGCAAAAGTCAAAACTTCAAACGGTCGTAACTTTGTTACCCCTGATGACAAGAACTTGAAATTTTCAAAATTTGCTTAGCTTTATAAGATAAACACACACATTTCAAAGAAATCTAAGAGACTGACTTCTTTGTGTGACACTTGACATGAAATGTCCCAAATATAGTTTGACTGTTTACTTTACAACCCAAAAAAACGAAGGACAAACCTGTTCTCCCTTAACCAGATGTATGGCTTTGTATTCATATTCTATCCCCTTCATTGCAAGAGCTGAATATAAGTAAATATATGTGATTGTTAAATATATAAACAAGTCAATATTAATAATTTAACATTTATAACAGAAAGAGTTATAGACAACTGCCCTAATTATATTTCTTATAATCCAATTCAAACGAATAAAATAATTGGTGTGTTCTAAATAAATAAATATAGCATTATATAGATTCTGTTCTTATAGGCCGACAAAGTAATTCAAAACAGCGTGTGGGTATGAAGCGGGTCAATGTGATAATGAGCTGGCAATATTTACAAGGCAACAACATTTCAATGACAATTATGTAAAAAGCAATATTCCAGTGGTCATGAAAATCAAAATATAAAAGTTTATCAACTATACGAGAAAAACACAACAGAAAAGGATCATAATAAAGTGTGTTGACTAAACACTCTTAACTGAAGCAGACCAACATATCTCTGTCACAGAATTGCTTGTCCAATTGCGTTGCTTGTTTTTTTGAGCTACTCGCATAAGGTGAGAGGCCAGCTTTTAATTCTATAACTTCGAGTGATGTTTTGGTTGGCTCCGAAATCATAATTATTCAAAGGTTATATGCTCCTGTCATATTTCTACCTAAAAAGCGTCATTATGATGTCTATTTACTTATTTAAAATGCATTTTGGCTACTTCCGAAAAACATTTTGGCTACTACACCCCCCCCCCGATTTACAGACAGTCGGTCAACTCGGCAGATCTTAAATTTTGAGGCCTTGGTCGGAAATTTTGACTTTGCAGCAATTTTACACACAGGTGAATGATGAAATGAAGTTCATCACAGGTTGCCAGTAATAATAACTTGAGAAACCAACCATAAAACTAAATTAATGTAAGCACCCTGTGGATTTATTTATTAGGAATATGGTAACAGTAATGAAATTTGTTGCTGTTGTTGTGTCATGCTTTCGGTTTGGATCAGTTATCAGCATTACGTTTTCATGTAGGCCTAGCTAAGTCTAAGATAAGTTCTTTTTTCATAGTTGATGAAGCAATTATATACCGGATATACCTATCCCCAAATATATTGTAAATCTAAATGAACGACTATGCAAATTTCAAATATATGAAATTAAGTGACCTGGTTTTTCATGTGTATATTAGTGATTAGTTTTGCAACACTTGTACTGTAATAAAAATATTAAAATATATTTATTTTTTCATTCTCTGTGGAAAAAACTTTCAAAAAAATATATGCCAGAAATTTCAGCTGTGATTTTGCAAATAATGCGAGTTACCTACAGTTAAAATCGAGGTTTTTCTTATGCTAGGTTTAGGGTAATTTGATGCGGTGTAATTATGAAAAGACGTAGGATAAACGGTTTTGGTGCTGTCTTCAATAGTGATTACGGTCTTCCACATAACAGAGGCCAGCATGGAGACAAAAATGTACCCTATGAATCAGTTAATGCTGTAATTAATCCGTTCGAAGCCGCAAAAGGAAAGCAACAGCGAGTACACGCAAATGCTGCTCAATTAGAGTGTTCAGTGGCTTCAGTGGATAATGTTTCCCCAGATCAGGAAATAAATCAAGTTGCAACACATTTAGGCCCGTTGGAAGGAGTGTGTCCTGCAATGTCAAACGAAGAAAACAAACAGGGAGGCAAGTAAAGAAAATTATAAAGAAAATTATAATATTGTTGAAGGAAACACAAATGATGAAAACTTTGAAATAGCAGCTCCCGAAACAGAAAACAAAAAGATGCAACAACACATATTGAAAAAAGAGGCTATTGATAACGACTGGCTTGTCTGTGCTGAAAAATTCAAGCAAATCATCGATAATTTTAGCAAATCAGGCAATGGTATTTTAGCAGCTATAACAGAACAGTGTGTGCCAAATATTGAACAGTTTCTTGTCTGTAGTAAAGAAATTACAGGTAATGCGGCAATAGAGTGTCAGAAGTTACACGAAATTGCCACTCAGTGCCTTCACGATATAAGGTAACAAAAAGGAACAGTTATGGATAACGTATCTGATTCAATGCCGGAACATGATCCTGGAACAAAAGGAACAGTGCTAACTGACAGTGAGAAAATGTACCTAGCAAACATGGGGCCATATCACCCAAAACCTGTTGCTTTTCCATCAAACACAGACATGAAAATGGGAAAAAACAAATTTTCCCGTTTATGGTATAAAGAATATCCCCATTTATAGTACAGTATGCATAAAGATCCATCCTTCCGCTTTGTTTGCTGCCTTTTTCCAAAGGGAGTCAGACGATTATCTGCAGATGATCCGTGGACTGGCATGGCATCAAATGAAGTTCTGGAACGAAGAAAAAAGGAAAACTGCAGCAACATTTTTCAAGTCATAGTCACAATGAAGCACTCAAAAATTTTGCCCGTTTATATGAATCCTACTCGGCAAGTGGACACTTTGCTGGACAAGTCACGCCGAAAAAAGATTATGTGGGATAAAAGAGATGTAGCTTACAACACAAAAATTGTTGCTATGCTTTGCGACATAATCAGAACACCAGCTGTTCAATGTATTCCATTTCGTGGAAACAAGGATGATAAGAGTAACTTTGCTCAGCTGGTACAGCTTCTTAGTTGTCACTGTAGCCTCCTGAATTACTAGTTGGACGAGACAAGACTTCGGCCTTATCATGTGACATATATAAGCCCAGCGACGCAGAATGAACTCATCAATATATTAGACGACACGACTCCAGACGTAATGGCTGACACGACTCCAGACGTAAGCAATAAAGACCAACTTCCATTGTCGTCAGATGTGTTATCGATCAAAAACCCGTGGAGCGACTTTTATGTATGCACATTTTAGATGACAAGACTGGCAAAGGACACGCTGCTGCAATCCTAGAAGTAGAAGCCTTGAATAAATGCAATATTGACATCTCCAAGCTTTACTTCTAATCTTATGACTTTGCCTCTTGCATGTCAGGCATTTAAAAAGGTTGCGAATCAATTTTAAATGGAAAGATGAAAGATCTACTGCCCAAACAGGAAGATATACCCTATATTTCTTGTCAAGCTCACAAAATGAAAAAATTTGTAGAGCGGAGTTGTAAAGCGAGCAAGTTAGCAACATCTATGCTCGACGTATTGCAAAGTCCATATGATTTTTCTCGACAGTACAAAGCGTCCTAAAGCTTTAGAGAAAGAGTTACTTTGAAATAGAAGGAGCAATGAAACTGAGAAACCTTTCGCAAACAAGAGGGGTTGCTCGATCTGAATCGATTGACAGTGTCTGGATATCGCTGGAAGCTACCGTTGGCTTGCTAGATCGATTAGCCGAGAAATTGGTTGACTGCAACAAAGAAACAAGCGATCAAGCCAAAGCAAAAATAAAGAAAGTCCCTTGATTTGATTTCATCTACAGTTTAAGCTTCATGAGATTCGTAATGCGTAGATGCAAAGTGTTAATTGTCCAGCTGCAAGATGAAGGTATCAATTTGCTATGCCCTTTCTCTGGTTTCCTCCACTACATCTGCCTTGGAGAAAATACGAAATGTGGAAGACATCCAAAATCAGCTGACAACAGCTACATCTATATCACAGAAACTTGACATCGACCCCTTTGACGAGTATGAGAGGTTCCACAGAAAGGGAGTTGCACCAAGACGGTTTTATGAAAATCGAGACAACAAAGCCATACAGTCATTTAACCTTTTTTATAGAAAGGAAGCCTTTTCTGTTTTGGATCAAATTATTAGCGGCTACAAGAAAACTGGAGCAAAGTTATGGAAAAGATAAAGCCATTCTCAATTTTAAAGCTACCTTGGAATAATCTAAATGAAAAATTAGCCGAAGAACTATCAATATTACTGTCTGGAGCAGTTGGAAGCACAACTCTTTTAGATCAGCGTACAGCGGAAGTAATGCAGTCAAAGATATTTCTGTCAAAGAACTAGCCATTTATTTGTACAACAAGAAGGCAATTTTTCCTGCATGTAATGCTGCATTTACATTTTTATTTTCTGTCACCGTTGCCAGCAACGAGAGATCTATCAGCAAGCTCAAGCTTGTGAAAAAAAGCTCTGTAGCATAATGCTTCAGGATCGGCTGGAATCACTGATAATTATTTCTTGTGAGCATGATTATGCAGAAGAGTTAAATTTGATGGACGTGGTCAAAACACTTGGCTCAGTTAAAGAGAAGAACAAATGGATAATGGATAAAACACTTTTTGGTATTTTTGCTAAAAAAATCTGCTTGCAATTAATTTCGTTTTTTCATTGCATTTCGGCGCTATAATAATTTCAACTGTCTAACAATATAATAAGATCTTCAATGTGTCATTTTCTTATGATTAAAAAAACGTATTCTACCTTGCAACCAAAGCACTAACACCCCAAAAAAAAAGTTCTAGTGACGCCCGCAATGAAACAAATACCATTTGCTCCACAAAGAGCGTGCAGTAATTTAGAAACAAAAAATAGCCTTGTCAAATCATGTGAAAGAGCTAACAAATTAAAGCAGTTTAATAATAATTTTAAACAGGTAAACATAATGGCAACAGATGATTGAGTGATATCCCAAAATCTAAGATATTACTTCTCACAGGCATTTTCTCAGGCACATTCTTGAGATTTGTAGCCTTTTGTAAATTTCAAGGTACATTCTATGCTACAAAAATTATTTTCACTTTTTCCAGATAAATTGAACAACATATAAATTTTGAGATATACTCAATATTTAACAAAAGAACCAGAGCACTATAAAAATTGTTGTTTACAAGGCGCCATGCACAAAATTAGTCTCTTTTGTTTCAGAAACAACTGTGACAAAATGGCAAGCTAAAACAAATGATGCGACAAAAAAAAAACACCCAAAACTTCCCCAGAGATGCAAATGGAAAGGCCTGCACAAATTTGTAACAAAAGCCAAAACAATAAAGTACTCCATAAATTACATTGCATAAATAGCCATGATCAAATTTATGGAAATAGGTGCTTCTATTTGTTTTACTTCTTCATTCCATGTGCAGGAGTTATTACCCTGATAATTGTGGTTCACAAGGAATGTTAGGTATATTGTATGTGCATACAAATTATCTAGGCATAGAACAAATCAATTGTGCCATATTATTTTGATTAAATAGGCTGATTTGTTTTAAACCTGACATAGAAATAACAGAAACAAAAGTAAACATGTTTCAGACATGAAATAAATGATGTACATACCAATCCTAACCCTCCATGATGAAGAACTTCTGAAGTATGAGTAGAGTATAGGCTGTACACAAACAAAAAATAAATAATAAAATAAACAAATGTTTAGAATTTTAAATGATGGCCAGTTTCTTTAATGAACACCACACATACTTATTTTTCTGGCTAAAAATTTCTTTGTCACCTTAACCAATGGATTGAGGATGGTGTATATCATCAAAATGCATGATTTCATGGATATTAAAAACTATCATTGTCAACAAAAACATATAAATTATAATATATATCAAATGGAATGTCATGTGGAGAGAAATCTAAATGATACAAATTATAATTGAGTGAGTATGAACAAAACTACAGTTGATAAAGTGTTTCCAAATAGGGACATTTACTGGTCATGTGACATATGAAATTGGAATAAAAATTTGGATAATCTTGTAGACCATTAAATTTTAGGAAGGTTAATGAATAAAACATTTCATCATCTGCAATAAAGCAGAGCTGATAAGTCTTGATATAAAATGGGGGGGAGGAGGGCATTTCATCATAAATGGGGGATAAATCTTGAGCATGATTAAATGTGGAAGCTTTAATTTCAAAAATATTTTCTCTGTGAGTGACAGCCACAACAGACAAATACAAGCCAACAAACACAACAGATCCATTTCATCTAAGAAAAATGAGTAGCTCAGTTAAGCTCCTTTATCTAACCAATTTTGTTTGATTGTGTGATTGAGATTTTCTTTGTTAAATCTATAATTTCAGTTCTCTTGGCACAAAATATTGAGATGTTTCATTTTCACTGGCATCAGATTCTTCAGCGCTGCAGTGCAATTTGGAGGAAAATTGTGAAATCATCAAACCAAATCACACCAAAAGAATGAAACTTGACAAGTATGGATCATTATTTTGTCCCTTTTTCTCAAAAAGGCTCACCTTCCAGGGTACAATTCCTTTTTAGGTTGACATAAGTTCTTTGGCCAGATTGACATAAACCAGCATATTATACATACAGTAGTGAAAACTAACAAAATGTGTTTTAATTTATTTTGTTTTATACTTCTATGGATTACTTGTGGGGCTGTGGCATAATTTTTGGTAATTGGTGCTTTTAATTGTTTCAGAGAAAAAAGATCTATTGTTTCAGTCTAAAATACATGTGGAATGAAAATAGACTAAAGCTTCAAATGTCCCCTTCCAATAATGAGTAGACTAAATAATAGCTGTAAAATAATAGTCAATAGGAGTCTTTCTTCTATTGACTACGTACTGTATATGGTCAAATTTAAGACACTTCTTTTAAATATTCGTTTTTATTAAGAGCATCATTTTCTGGGTTGAGTGAGCCTTTTGGTGTCAAGAATTCTTACTTTTGGTGATATCTAGCCTGAAGTGAAGGTAAAGATGTTCCTAGTTATGTTCTTATTTTTATGTAATCCAAAGTTGGAAATGACGCTTATTTCAAAAGATAAAACAAACTTTAAAATTCACTCATCATGAACAGGTTCGTGCTATGTTCTTAAATTTAGGCCCTATAATCTCCAACCAAGACGTTCTTGTAAAAAAGTACAACAACTAGTCTATAAAAAACCACAAAGTCTAGAATCTACTGAACTGAATTGTTGTTGCGTAAAAAGCTTGTAGAAATTCACATCACATCACGACCAATTGACATAAACCTCGCTCGAACAATTAGCTTCGTTAGTGTCAAAAATGTTTAATTTAACTAGTCTACCTACCTTTGACATGTCTTCGTTTCCAAAGTTAAAACTGGCCTGGACAGAACTGAATGAACTGGTGCTGTTTTGTTTAATTGGCGTCTGTCTTCTGCTGATGAGGATTTGAATAGTTGAACCTTTTTCAAACAACGTGCATTTAAATGACACGTGATCATGTTATGGGCGTTCTGAAGGTGTGTCAAAAGGTCAAAACACAGGGAAACGTGATACAAAAATACCACTGAACTCAAAATAAAAATACCCAATGGGGAAGATACCCAATCAGTGGGGAAGATAATACCCAATCTCCAAAAAGAACGAATGAATAAAATTTATTTATGGAAATACAATACCTAATACAGAATATTGTATTTTATGTGACACAACAAATAAAGCATTACTTATCTATCTTGGGCGACGTAACACAATGAATGTCTTTCGTGTCAAAAAATTACAATATAAACTTCTATATAAACTTAGCGTAGGTATAGGTCCGAAAACTCAGGGTTCTAAATTTTCAAGGTTTTGTATCGGTTATGGGTGCACAAATAACAATTTCAGTATCATTTATGGGTGTGTAATTATTATTATTGAATTTGAAAGTTCAGTTAGCATGTATTCGGTTCCTTTACACGAGGAACCTGAGAGACGTGACCTGCATTGGGATGATTAAAAGTTTGTGTTGCTTTTCGTTGTATGACTAAGATATGCAACTGGCGTTTAAACGGCATGACCAGATATGGTCATTTCAACTCTACCCGGCCGAAATTTACATTTTCGTGCGCAATTGCCCCTAAAACTCAGCCGTCAAAGTCTAATTTTTCAAAGGGATGCCAAAATAAAATAGGTGCGGCCAGAGACAGCCTTCCTTTTTATAAGAGTGGTTAGGCTAGTTTGATATGTCTAAGAGATTAACTGAATAAAAATATCACTACAAAACCCTGGACCACATTTTTTTCAGAAGTTTTCAACAACTAAAAGGAATAGTTCCTAAGAGTTATGTTCAATCTGTTGGTAGTTTAGTAATTATGCTTGTCCAATAGTTCAAAGATTCAGAAATTGTTCAGTTTTACCATTTACCATATTTAAAAGTTTTTCTTAGTTTGATAAACTAAAATAAGTAAACTAAAATAGCTACATAGCTGTCACCAATTGTGATTGGCAGTGTATGTATCATCTAAGGGTGCATGTACCCGTCCCAAAGCAGTATCGGATTGTGTTAAGGGTTTTGAGCAATTTTTGGACCTTTTTACATTGATTTATAACATTTAATTCTTACCAAGCAATTTGTGTCTATGATATAAAACATTGGTGTCTTAATAAAATTGGTTATAATTTTCATAAAATTGTATAAACAATCCAAACAAAACTATAAAATGATTTCCATCAGACAATGGAGTCTTTTCTAATATAATCTTCTCCTTTCTTTCTAGGCCATGTCGCCGGCAAGGCTCACCGAGATCAACTTGAGAGAAACTCTTTTTAAGGGAATCTTAAACGAGCCGAGTTTAATATATTTTCTGCTCATGACTATTCTACTAGGAAGACTTGTGGCAAGTCAATCGATATTGTTGCAGTTTCATAGATTCTTAGACCCATTGTCAGTTCAATACCTATAAGTACATTTTAAGTTGGTAGCAAAATAACACAAAATAATTATGTTTTCCAGACAAGAAATGAATAGGCTTTGTTTTGTATTTTGCAGAATCTATCAATAATACAGGTAAACACCTTGTGAAGTAAAGAAGTACATAAAATACCAAAGTACATAGATAGACATAGATGACCACATTATTGAGTATTGCCCAGTCGTCCTTGTCATATAAACAAAAACAACTTCGCTTGCGTATCATTGCTCTGTCGTACTTGCGTTGCTTGGTTGCATGTGCTGGTCTTTCCTTTCTCTTTTTCCATTAGACCTGTTGATTCTTATAAACATGTTGAATGAAATACCAGTTACACGCCCAAATGTTTAAACTGAGAGCAAAATGTGTCAAGCTTATCAATGGATGAACTTGCGTGCAAGTCTCTTTCGTAAAAAATTGGAGAAGGAAAAATAAATTGCTTTTCTTTCCCCCGTTTTTTCCGCGAGAGAGACTTGCACAAGTCAAATTAAAGGACTGTTCATTATGTATTAGGTGTACGGACGGGACCGGTGTTTCGGGGTAGGGCAAAGACATTTTTAATGCAACTGAGTGCGGGACACAGCAATTTTTCGGGCTTATATTGTCATGGACTTTTTTAACAAAATCTCCGAAATTGTTATTTGGAATTATTGAATTTTTCAAATGTACACCTGGGAAAAAAGGTGTGGATTTTGTATTGAAAATTAAACTAGTGACTAGTCTTTTCTCCTTTTATGAAAGTGGAGGTGTTCATTTTACAATAGTATATTTTTTGGTTAACTTTTACTATTAGTTACTTTATTAGATTTTAGGCCTCAGCTAAGGACCTTGGAATGGATGTTTAAAACATTTTGGTAAAAGTTTGTTTTTGGTACAAGATCGATTTTCTGCTTATTTTTGATACTGTAAAATGCAAGATTTCCGGGAGTTTTTTGTAGCTTGTTTCCCTGCTTTTACGCTGTGCTTGCGGTTTGAAAGAAGAAAACAGGGAAACAAATTACAACAGACCATGAAAAATGCAGGTAAACAAGCCGGAACAAATCGCGAATAAACCTAAAATAAGACATAAAAATCAAACAAGATGTGTCCACATTTATCCATGATAATATTCAGAGAATTCTAAAAAAATAAGAGAGTTGCACGAACGACAAAAGCGTAAATGGTATATTAGGCATTAATAATGTACAACGAGTTCGTTATGAAAAAATGCTGGATTTTTAACAGTGCAAAGTTTGGCCAAACGCTGGTTTCTTAAAATTAAAGTAAAAAATTTACTGAGAGATGTTTTTCTACATATACTGATAGAAACTTTTAAAATATTTTCAAATAAATAAATTTCAACGTACCAACATAATACACAGTCTGAATTGTTTTGTTTCATGAAAGTATGCATTAATAAACGTCGCTAACAATGTAATATTATGGATGACGATACTCGCCTTGTATGTTACGTTTTGTGACAAAATTTATGTCTTGATCTAAATGCTAACAATTACATGTTTATTTTACAAGAAAGTATCATTTGAAACCGAGGCTAGGGTTTTCATAATTATTTACCAAAATGAGGCTCACAGTTCACATCTTATTCTTTGCGATAAAACGGCACGAATTTGGTAAAAAATTACACCAATTTTCCTTAAAGTCGGAGAGAAATTTCTATTGCTAACTAATCTACTATTATTGACAATCATTACTATTGCGGTATTAGAAGCTCATTTGTTAATAAGCTCAGCTTTCTTCTAAATTGTGCTTTTTGGATTTAACCTTTTGATCTTCGGCTTCTAATATAATTGTTTTTAGCGAATTTGAGCCTCAAGTTCTAAACAGACAGTTTTCTTCCCTAACAAAAACGTTATTTGTTTTGTTAGGGATCTCTTTCGTTTCCCAAAACGTATCAGCTTACACAATATTATTTTGGCTAACTGTAACTAAATATGAATTAATATTAGAAATATAAAAGACATTTTCAGGAAACTACATACTAGTCAAACTGCTATTTTCATCAAAATAACAATCTCAAAATAACGACGAAAGACAAATTTTGGGGAAAAGTAATTGTTTGTACTCTGGGTACCGGATTATAAGTTTGGTGCCCAGGGTAAATTTTTTGTCGCCAAAGCCCCAACAAGGAAATAACTTCAAAAAGGTGACGGACATTGGGTTTTTATTTTGCCGATATTAGGGGTATCTTGAAATTCCAATCTTTTTTTCAAACATCTCCTTCACCGTATTTAATTACTGGTCTTTGATTCCAGAAAAGATTCATTAAAACAAATTTTAATATTAAAGATAAAATTTATAACATGAAACAATGCAATATGAAAAACGAGTCTTCAAAATTTAGCCCTCAATTTAACTTAAAATGATGACAAAATATATAATTCCTTATATCTAAGTATTTCTATCTATCTTTCTATCGTAATCTAATCTAAAAATTGGATCCAAACTATGAAATTGGATATAAAATTAGATACTCTACTCTATCAATCTAGCCCTCCAAGTATATTAATTTGATCTTCACAGCCACTTTAATTAGCCTATTTACGGGATGCACAAAACTGCCAACCGATTAAAGTTTCCAGTAGCAAATGTTTACATTTGATCTTCACAGCCACTTTAATTAGCCTATTTACAGGATGCACAAAACTGCCAACCGATTAAATTTTCCAGTAGCAAATGTTTACATTTGATCTTCACAGCCACTTTAATTAACCTACTGTTATATTTAGAATAAGCCCCCGGGGTGGGGGGGGGGCTTTTTCAAAACTACTCGATCTTTGATAGGGGCGCTTATTCGAAATATGAAACTCGACATAGATATCTTGTCTTGTGTTGTCTTGTCTTTCTGACAGAATATCAGAGGGGAGCTTATTCGATTTCTGTTTTGGCTTATTCGAGTGGGGGCTTAATCGAATTATTACGGTATTTATAGGATTATCAAAACAGCAAACCGCACTAAATTTTCCAAATGAAACGCCAAATCACAACAAAAAATAAATTTCCGATACCGCCTTGCCTCAAAAAGTCTTCAGAACGCAACCAGCAGCCAATGAGCATGCGTTTTACTCGATGAATTAGGTCTAAAATGTCATACACACCGTCAAACTATAAATGACCCCCTTTTAAAACAGAAGTACAGTCGTTGTTTTGCTGTTTATGTTAAACATGATCAAAATATTCACTCTTAAGATTTTTCGCAATCTGCTACACGTCTTTTATAACAGCAACAATTTTGAGAAACGCCAGGCTGAGATTTGGGTTAACATTTTTGGTAGACCTATCTCATAAATTACTTACGTTCAGCCCCGAAAAGCGTGAATGCGTTGAACCAACATTTGAAAGCTCGTAGGGTATGGGGTATCAAGTTTGTAAAACTGTGTCTAGAAATAAGAACAAATCCAGGCTGAATATGAAACTAGTTGTTCTTTGGAGAAACTGTGTAACTTGGTACTGTGCAGGAGTAACACGTTACACGGATTTGCAACAAAATGCTAAAATTTCCGATTTTGCAGCAAAATGTTCAAATTTATATTGTTATTACTTTGAAAATTGTCCAATTATTCATCATGGAAATCTGTTCTCTGTCAATTGAGCTTTGCAATTGCTGAACCATCACAAACCAATTATCACGGAAATCTGGTTTTCTGTTTTTAGTAATATGGCCTTCGTGAACCAGCCCAAATGCTTGAATTTTTATACCAATATTTGCCTTATTTTCACAGAAGTGGCTAATAACTGGGGAAATTTTAACAACGCCATCTCCCAGTTGAGACGCCCCTTTTGCCACGTAGTTCTCATAAACTTCGAGGATACAGATTTTGTGATCACTCAAGCCATGAAACCTCCAAGAATGCAGTAGACCATATTGTTATTTCAATTTCGTAAAACCTTATTTTGTGAATATGTTCGTAGATCTTTCTGTTTGTACGTAGATTTATCTGCTTTTTGTTATAGTCGCTGTCTCAGTTAAATCTGCTTTCCGCGTATTTAGTACACACAGTTTTTGCCTGCAGGAATCCTTAAAAGATCAAAGAAACAGATGCTGTTAATTTAACTTTACAACAAAGAAACGATCCAGACAAATGCATAGAAGCTGGCGATAACTTCATTGCTTTTCCGTCGAGCTTCTCAACTTTATCGACACCTCGCTGTTTTTCGGGTTTTCGTGGTTTCGTCCGCAAATAATCTTCATGATCGATTTTCTTAAAACTCGAAGGCGACAAATGAAATTAATTGGCCTCATCAAGGCTCCTGCCACAACAAACAGAAAAGTCAAGTCCCTCATTGAATGAATGAGCACGCAGTTACAATTCACGCAATTGTTCATATATATGATCATGATTATTGTCGGAAAATAACTTAAAAGAAAAACTACCAACATAAGCAGAAAGGTTTTCGTAACTCTTCGTTCGCCTGCTTGACTGAGGCTATCCTTGATGCTAAATCTTTTCGTAGATTTTGCTGTGCTGTCACTTCGAGAAATGGAGTATCGCCCACGTTTCTTACTGTTTTTATGCATCCTTCGCTTGTAGACAATCAATGTTATGATCATAAGAATGAATGAAAAAACAACGGTTGAACATGCAAACACAACTAAACATGCGATGAAGCCTACTCTTAAATAAATAAGACTTATTAATATGACACCAGCCCATGTGCCTGATAAAATCGAAGAGCTTTGCCACATTTTCAATCCTTTCAAATGATTAAATGGTTTCAACAAAGCCCAAAGTCTTTCCACACTCAAAAGCCCCATTGTAACGACTGCAACACCGCTAAATATGAAGAAACTCAAATGAGACAATTTCTTTTCAGCACTTGTAAGACTGTATCCAAGCCCTTCCTTCAAAACGTAGTTGAAACAAAGCGAATCCACAATCAATCCAGTTAGCAAATCAGACAATGATATATTAAATATTGCTCTGAAAAACACAGGTTTAAACGACTTGCTCCTGTTCTTTGCGATTGCAAACAAAATAACGAAATTAAAAGCCACTGTCGTTACCATTAAGATAGCACATACTGTAGCAGTGAAAAAAGACAATGCTGCAATGTTGTGAGTTGATTCGCATTGATTTGCTTCTCCCATTTTGCTGTACATGTCTTGCAACGATAATGTTCGTTATCGTTAGTTACTCATCAGGGGCTCTTTTATCATCTACTTTTAGTTCTTTACACTGGTTACGACGGGTTCTTGTTGTCGCGTTTTTTACTATACTCTTGGCAACATGCTCAGTCCATGCTGCAATGGCAAGGCTTTGTTTTCTTTTCGGAATTCAAATCTTCAGTTGAGCAGGTGATTCGATTGTGAGGATGAAAGTGTCACAGGTACTTGCAATAAGATTTGTTGTTTAGTTGTAAAGGCGGGACCGATCAGTCGGATATAACACAGATCACCGCGCCTTTTTAGGGAGTGCTCATCCACACGCATAAATTTGACTATTTCTACACCCAAGTCTATTAATTTTTTAATACAAATTGACAACTGTTTTTTTTTTAATCCAACAACAAACGGATTTTATTCGGAAGAAAAAATCAGCTTTCCTTCTTAGCTTCCTTCGTTAACTCAAGTTCCTTCAGTTCTTTTTCTCGGATTAAGAAACAAATAGACTTGGGTCAATTCTACCCCCCCCCCCCCCCCCCAATGCGTACGTACTAAATGGATAGTCCCTTAGTACAGATCATTTTTTGAGACAAATGATAAAATTGGAGGGATAATTTTAAGTTAAAAAAAAAACTATAATTATTTCCAATAAATAATCCATGTTAGAACAAAAGTAAATTAGAAAATAATTCCATATATTTACTCAATAAACATGTAATGTTTTATTTTTTTTTATATTAATGTTTTAAACTTTAATTCGATTAAAACTTTAACTCTTCGTAATTAATTTTTTCTTTGTTTTTATTTCTTCCCAAACCTTTTTAGCAACCAAGTTGCGCTTATTTAGGAATTTTCTTAAATGAATTATGATAACCTTATGTAAGTAACTATGTATATTCAAAACCGTATTTTTCATTCGATTTTTCAAATGCACCCAATTTAATATGCCAGACTACGATATACGAGTTTCAACACGCTATATTGTCACCCTGAAGGTGGGCTGTTGCAATTAGTCTAATGCCATACTGGACGCTAAAACGGGGCGAGAAAAAAAATACACGATTTCTATAAAGATGGCCGACGTGGGCTTTTTGCAATTCACCATGGTCATAATTTCCCCGATCGCATAGTTGCTTCGCATGGGGACAAAATAACGCTCGTTGTGATAAATACTGACCGAAAAACAATGAAATGCGCATGAAAATCTAATTATTGTCATGTTCAAAAATTTGTAATTAGTTTAGTTCTATAGGTTTTTTTTATTAAATTTTCACACTCGAGGAAGCATCGCTGTGGTCATTTTTGTTTTTGCGAGAAGGGTTATTATGACCATGATGCATTGCAAGAAGCCTAGGAATTGTGTATTCCGTGCTGATGCCAAACACAAATTTTCTCCACTTTGCAATAGAGTACTATGTCAGTACTAATATTTGTAGCTAACAATGATAAGGACCACATGACAATTTTGAAAATCGCTCGAAGATCGTACTTTTTGTCGAAAAATCTTGGGCCTTTGCCTCCTCCACGGGAAGGTTGCGTTAAAAAAATATGGCCTGGTTGCGTTCAAAATAAAAGTTTTACAAAACAAGAGGAACACGGAAATTCATTATGCAGATAACGTTTGAGCAGTGGAAGTAAGAAAAGCCGAATTCATTAAGTTTTGTTCCGTTTCAATTAAGAGCGGTAAACGTATGCAAATCGATTTTCATCGTTTTCAACCAAACAAAACATTACAATTTCCCTGATGAGGACAACTTAAAACGATAAGAAGCAATTATTTTTAGTAATTATTTTGAAAAGATTATTTTTAAAATATGAGACATCTGGTAAGTTTTATTGAATATTAAGTTATTGTTTATGTCTGTCTGACCGTAGAACGCAATGTTTCACCTGCATGCAGCGCTTCACAGAAAAAAATTGAGAATACACTTGTCAAATGTTATCTTTCAGTCCGGTCTAATGTTACCTTTCAGCCCGGTCTAATTGTCTCGGTTCATCTTGTGCTGGAAAATTCCACAATGGGAAAAAGGGTAGAAATTTTGTCCTTGGACTGCTGCAATATTTATCCTGGAAAAACTCGGTTCTCCGACGGAAAGATGGAGAAAGGCACATCAAAAGTGAATTGAAAAGACGAAAATTTCCCCGGTGGCTTTCTACGATTCCATGGGCATGGCCGGGGCGGTTCCAGGAATTTTTTTTTGCGGATGTAGGCCTTATCTACCTAATATATTAGCCCCGCAAGGATGGATGATCATCAACTATTACTGAACAAATTCTCAACTTTACCAACTAGATCAACCAGGTCAATTAATTATTTTTTTTGGTGGGGGGGGGGGGCCCCCCCCGAGGTCACACCTCACACACCCTATGGACCTGGCCCTATTATTAGTCATCCATAAAATACGTGCACACTGAGGGTGAGGGGTGTACGCAGGAAGCGTACATCTATTTTGATTTTCAGCTTTTTCTATTGTTCTTTTGGGAAAGGCAAAGGGGGGGGGGTATAAAATAATCCCTAAATTAGTGCGTACGTACTTTCTGGATAGCTTTGAAGTAAATAACGAAGAACAAGGTATAGCAAAGCAAAAATGCCAATGATTTTGCCTTGATTTTATATAGAAATTCAATTAATCAACCGTTTCAACATTGAACAAAAAGCAATTTTGTGTTTTTAACTGTGCTTAATTTTTTGTATTCAAAGTTCATACAACACTGTGTGGGATATTATTTATACACTCCAGAAACTATATGGATGGCTTACATTCCAGTTACACCAATTGTATAATATTATTTCATAAAAACAAGAAAATGTGCGAATTTTTAAACTTGAATTGTAAAAGATGGGCATGATCAAACATTGAGTCATCCAGATTATTGCTTAGTGCTTAAAGTGAATATGGCTCGAAAATTTTTATTTTCTCATTTGAAAGGCCCGTGATCAAAACGTGTAAAAGTATTTTTCTCTTTTTTTAATATCTCGTTTAGTTCCCGAGATATTATGCTTTGGAGTTGAGGCCTCAGTGTCCGATTTTCGAATTAAAGTCAAATTGAAAAATTTGCGAATTTATGACGTAAAGTGTTTGTGTTGTGAAAGTAACAAAAAATAAAATCAATGATTACTCGAGAGTTTCTGAAGCAGAGTTGTTGAAAAATTGCAAGTACAACATTTGAGCTGTAAAACAACTTTTGACAATACACACAATGTTGCCACATCAACAAACTAGTTACCAGACTTCTTTAATTGTTTCGATCAATTTTTTTTACATCACTTCTCATAGTAAATATTATACTTTTGAAGATGTTAAGTCAACATCAAGCTTGCTAAGAACTATTTAAAATTATGTTTAAAAAAATTGTATCACACAATTCATTGGATAATGAGATATTTTGAATTTTCACTAGAAAGGTCTGGTAACTAACATGTTGTCATGGCGGCAAAATTCCATGTAAGAAAATGTTGATTGCCGTTCAGTTGTTGTTTATGCAAATTTTTATTGACTTTGCTTCAATAATTTTTGGGTAATCAGTGATTTTATATTTTCTCATTTTCAAAAGACAACCTAGTTACGTCACAAATAACAAAATTTTTGTGGCGTTTTACCGCCATTTTTTACCTCTAAAACGTCCTCTTCAAACCTTCATATTTCAAAAACTATTGAAGATATTGAAAAACAGAAAAAAGCTTGTGACTTCTCATCAGAAATTCCTTCGTATTAAACAATATAAATTAAAAGAGTCAGATGCACTTTAACGTAAATAACATTTTATTTTCTCTGATTGCATTGCACTTTGGACATAAATATAACTAGGCACGGGTATTAATATGTTCACATGTATCAAATTTTGCAATGTTTGTCTTCCATTCCTGAAAGATGGGTGCATTCACGCCCAGGGGCACAAGGGAAATTAATGGAACTTGGATCAGATATGGATTATAGCCCCTATAACTTTGCCTTTATTTTCTACTCGAGTTTGAAAATCGGTGCTATATGGTGAGAACGTGAATTTCCATAAAGAACACGAATTATAGGTTATAGAGCTGCTTTTCAAATGAATGTTCAGGTCCATTAAGAAGGGGGAGCAAAGGGGGCAACTGCCCTTGTGCCCGCAGTCAACATTTGCCAATTTTAAGTGACCGAGTGAATGGAAATTATCTTAAATCCCATAAATGTGAGTAGATATCGTAAAACAGGTGCCTTCGAACCTTACATTTTAAAGGGCCCCGTCATTTCTCGCAGTAACCATGTCAATGTTTATCCATTCTTTCGTAGAAACTAAGATTCTTCTAGCTCGTGATTTATCTGCTAACCAAATTTTTAATGAATCGATATCTTTTTTCGAAAAGTTTACTCTTGTTCCACGTTGACGATTACACGACGCATAACGAAACCTCTATATTTTATACAGAGATTTAAGTATAAACATTTACGTAAAAGTAATCTTCGTAAAAATTATAACCAAGAACATGTGATCTTAATGTGTCAATATGGAGGACAATATTGAAACTGTTTTCAAAATCTGAGCTTCAAATCTTAGATATTTTAGAACATCGAACCTCGGAAAGTAATTCACCAACAGCGCGATTTCCATCTAAACCAAAAGCAAATATCTCAGCGACGTGGCCAGCCCTGAAAAAGTGGGGTGGGGGCATTATGGAGGGGATATTTAATTTTCTGCAGGTACTCCAAACTATCTTTACAGCGTTTTCAGTTAAGAATTAATGCAGAGGGAAAGTGGTTGGGTCAATAGAAATTTAAGAACATTGAGCCTCAAAGAAAAAATTTATCTAGATTTTATAAAAAGGGCCTGGTGTAAAACCATCAACCACTGACCGTACCGACCAGGTTCCACCGACCACACACACAAACCACCGAACAAGAAAACCACCGACTACCAAACAAGAAAACCACCAACCATCAAACACCAAACACCAACTATGAAAACCAACAAAAGTCAACCGATTACCGACTACTGATGGAAGAAGTTTCGTCTACAAATATGGAGAAATCTTAAGCATAATGTGTGAAACTGCATTTAGCATTTAGCATTAGCAGGGCCTACGCAAGAAGGAGGGACAAAATAACGAAATAATAATTATTGGTTATACCAAAGTAACGAAATAAAATGATGATATAACGAAAAAAGAAAAATTTAAACCGTAAGAGTTTTTGAGTGGCTTCAACCAATTCATCATGGCATGTGGTGCCACATTCTAAACATCAAAATTTTCAATGGGTGTTGAAATTAGCGAAACTTTTATGATCCATTATTGGAAGGGGTAAAAAGATTAAACTATAAATCATTAGACAAAAATACCTCTTATTGAAAAATCATGATCAAGCAAAATCAAGCAAATTCAAAATACAAAGTAATAACTGGAGCCAGATGAGCTCACCCTCTAACAATAAATTTGTTGTGGTCTGTAAAAATCTGTGTTCGGTTATTATAGCTATAAATGGTAGAAAGCAGAACAAATTATTAGGTGACAGCTTGCCCTGATCAATGTTGCAAATGAATTAATTTCGTCGACAGGCTTGGCGCAATCCATGTCCCTAAAATGTTATATAGACCTTGACGGGAAATTTTGAAAATTGCAAAATTTGCTAGAGCCTCGGAGTTTTGAGTCTCCGCGCAGGCTACTGATGTATCGTGGATTTATTACTGTCGTTTTGTAAAGAAAGATGACGTTCATTATTGTTTTTAAATATACAGATTTCGGCTCTATATCAGCTCATCTAAAAATAACAATGTCTTCGGAAGTATCCTGCCTTAAAAAAATTCAAAATTACGCCAAGAACATATTTCCATTGTATTTTGCTGAGATGATACATAGGACAAACATTCTTCTCCGAAATGTTTCTTCAGATATCTTCCTGATGCCTATATTTTCTATATCTTCGTTTGCTAATAGTAATAATTGGAATCAGTTATATATCAATTACCCATACCAGCCTTTGGAGGTTTTAGTTTTCGTCAGATTTCCTGGTTTGTTGTAGGTGGTAGGTGGATTTCCTGGTTGCTGGTCGGTGTATTCAGTGGTCAGTTGACTGGTTGATGTGGTCGGGGGTTTTACACCACGCCAAAAAAGAGTGTATTTAAAAATATTATTATCTATCATTATCATTATATCTTCATAAAATGTACATTATATTTGTACATCAGATCAAATTGATATATATTATATACAGTATAATATTTTATAATTTCAAAACGATTAACATATCATTAAAACATAATAAAAATTATATAAAATATCTTTTAACAAATTACACATAGTAAGGGTAGTTATTAGATTGTAACTCTTAAACGAAAAATTTATTTTTATTTTTGCCAAGCTAACTTGAAATATTTAATTGGTTGTCATGATAAACTGAAAGCTGTTGCTTAGTAATTTCTTTCTGTACTTTGATTTTAAACAATAAAATGGAAGAAATTGTAAAGAAATGTTACGTATGCAGTATGAATACGAGCGCTGACTGACCCATAATATCAAATTCAGCATGTTTACAAATGTATTCTATTATATATAGTATTAAATTTACAGTCTTCTAAAAAAGCAAACATGGTCTATTATATCTTTTTATATATTTCGAATTAAAAATTTACTGTGGACACGGTTAGTTACTAATCCAAAGGAAAGATTAAAAAATTCACACATATGTAGACCCTCAACGATGTTGATCCTCCACAATTAATGCTGCAAGTCAAATCAAATTCCAGTGTCCTTTAAGGTTAATTCAGAAGTATCATTCATTGACAACGATTTCTTAAGGTTTGATAATTTCATAATTCACAAGCAAGTTTTGTTCCAATTTCCAGTTTCTTGCGTCAACAATAAACTGTATTTTAGGAAGAAAGAAAATGCAATTTATTTGCACCCACAGACCTTTGAAAGAGCTGTTTTCAGTGGCCTCAACGAAATCAGAAAGTTTATTGGTCTAAATAAACAGCCCGATACCATTGATAAATATGTCATATCCCTCAATATGTGTATATGGAGGCAGTTGCATGATTTACAGACATTCATATAAACCATCATAACACAAGTTGGCATGTAAGTAACGATGTACACGAAAAGAATTGCAATGAATGTTTTTGTGACACGTTTCTCAACTTTAGTAGCAACATGCTTGCAGTATAATGGTTGTGCGTTCTTTCTTCTTAACTTGGGTCTTTGTTTCTTATTTTTTTGCCTAGAGATGTCATTATGAACAGGTTCATCTGAAACGCGCCTCGCTGTTTCATTAGGAACGGCTTCGTTTGTCTCTCCTTTTATGGAGGATGTTTGAAAATGTCTCGATAAATTGGCAGAAGAACGTCGGTTTGTAACATTGTCATAGCGTTGAACTGGATCTTTATAGGAACGAGGCAGTCCTTTAGGAGTAACACCGATGAAAACAAATCTGCGAATAAGCTTTTGATAGAAAACAATGACAGTTACAAGCATTATTAGAAACGAAAGAACTATCGTAGTCGATGCAAAAATTGCAAGACTTGTATAAAAGCCAAGCCAGAGATAAAGCAAGCTTATCAGTATCGAACATATCCAAGTTGAAACCAATATTAACCATACGTACTTTTGTTCGATACCAATACGATACTTAAAAGGCGACAGAAGTGCCCATTGTCGTTCTGCGCCAAGTAATCCAATCGTTACAACAGAAACACTCCCGAACGTAAAGAATGTTAAGTGACTCAAAGTAACATGAATTGAAGCGACCGGTTGTTGCAGGCCTTCCTTGACAACATATGTCAGGGTAAGGTTATCAGTTATCAAAGCGTTCAAAAAGTCTGCAAGAATAATGTTGAAAATGATCTTGTAGAATAACTGACCAAAAAAAAATTTGCGGTGGCGGAAGAAGATTACAATGAGCAAAAAGTTCAATAAAATTGATGAAAAGGAGATTCCTGCTGATATCGAGGCAGTGGAAAAAGAAAGAACAGTGTTGTTGTTCGTCTCTTCGCATTTATATGTGCTTGACGACATTTTAAAACTAATTTTAAGAAGAAAAACAGTTTTTGAGTATCAAAATATGTAAAATATCAAGAGTGCAATGGTACGGTGCAATCACGTGTTGACTTCACAAAGAGCAATTTTCAAGGCAAGTTCATTTGGAACTTTATCATTAATTGTATTTTAGCCCAAAGTTTAATATTCTCCCAAATTCATCTGTAAAATGCATGCAATAACTTCTTTTACAATTCAATAGTAAACATGGGTCACGCAGGTTAAAAATGTTTACCATTAACCATAAACGAATAACATTCAAACGAACACTGCTTCAAAGGACAACTTTCAGTGTTTATAAGTTTCAAGAAAATTCAGGTTTATAACTTTCAGGATAATTCAGCTCATCCGCTTGATCAGTTACTACATCAGCCGTGCGAAAATAGTTAAAAAATGGTGATCATGAATTGAAAGATGAATTCTATTTCGTCTGCAATACGTCAATAGCATTTGCATCATTTTTACAATTAGTTTATTATCTTTGTAATTTACCGTGTTGTGATCTCACCAAAATCTTCGAAATATGTTATATGAATCCGCTGAATGTCACCACTTCAACTATTTCTTGCGGAGCTTCTATCTTTTAAGCCCAGTGGTCATGAATTGAAACTAGCCTGTGCGCAGACTCGATGAGCAAAAAACGTGTTGTGATCTTCACCAAACTCTTCGTTATAATTGAAATGAATTATCTTATATAACAACTTTAACTTTACTTTTTGCGTAGCAACTGTATCAAGCAAGGATTACGAACAAGATGAAAGTAATGTCGGAAGACCTTGGCGGCCTAACTTTGTATATAAAGGCTTTGAACTGGTTTAATTTTCACGACTCTCTCAAATAACGTTAAATCGTGGATATTTTCATCTATAAAAATTGCTTTATTGTTTACTAAATCATGGAGGAATATAAGTAGGAGTAAAAACAAGGGTTTTTCGATTACATGTATCTAATTTCATCGCAAAGAGATGAATGATGATTTATTAAAATATGAATTGATTTAATCCAGCTAATGCAGATAGTGTCATTTTAAATACAGTTTTCAATGATGGTCGTAACAAATTCTTTAATTTGCATATTTGGATGTAAGTAAAAGAAAAGTGTAAGGGCAAGAAGAGTGCTAATGCAAGAAATTGTTCTCACACAAGTGATTCAGCGTGGTATCGCAAGATAAAAAAGTCGGTTGGGACTTTGATCTTTCTCATTAGTACCTTTCATTTTGTCTATGATTAGGCAATTTTTTTGTCAGCAAATCATCCTTTAGAAAAATTAAGCTTGATGCTTCACGCACATTGAACCAACAGCATAAATATCCTTCACAAAGTGCAAAAGTAGCAATCTATCCCTTGCAACAAATGATTCAATCAATTGATCCATTATCTTCTCAATTTAAAAAAAATATCCTTACTGATTCTCTTCTTGATTAAAAAAAAATATGTATTCTTCTTCATGATTATTTCGTCTCAATTCAAAAAAGTGGAGTCTTCTTCTCAAATATCTTCTTGATTTCAAAAGAAATTAAAAACGTATCATAGAAACTGTCTTCTGTCGGTATGGTCAGCAACACAACAATATAACTTTGATACATTTTTAGTCGACATTCCAAGCATCCAATCTTGCTTTTTCGCTGTTTGATTTTCCATGGGTTAGTCAAATAGAACTAAATATCCACGCACGATACAAAAAATGACAGAGTATCGGAACTGTCAATAGAATCATATGGTCTCAAATATTTATGAAAGATTCCAGTTCAACGTGGGCAAGTATGTCACGACGATAGTTTACTGCAGTAATACAAGCTGAAAAACTATGAAATAAAGCAAATGAAATAAACAAAACTGTAAATATTGACGAATGATTGTAAAACTTTACATGTTAGAAGCTTGTTTTTAAATATATATGTTTACTCGTTTATAATATTGCTTCCCAGTATATACGAAAAAAATTGAGTTTTCGCTTCCTTTGACACAGAGAATAAAAACTTATATTAATGTCTTACTTAATTTATAAGTCAACGATGCTGTAAAGGTTTAGTTTTTAGAGAATTGCAGACACACGTTAATAATGTATGATCTAGAGGAGATTATCCAGAAGCGTCATATCAAATGAAAAACACACTGTTTCACCATCATTTCAAATTTTTCCCGCCGCTTTTCTTCGGTTAAACGATGACGCTGTCCTGTTTAACTTATCTCCCGCACATCAATCTTGAATCTTGAATCAACCTCTTGTCTAGAGATATTTCAAAAGGAATTTCCCCTGCTGGCACAACTTCGATTTTTTTCTGAGCGTTCATTGACTCAAACGAAAGGAAATAATCCCGCGTCAAAACTTTCCCCGGAGATTGAAAAATATTAAGCGCAACACTCAAATAGGACTGCGAATATGAAAAGTTTCATTCTGTGTTAACGTATGAATTAACACAATCCCGCCAAAAAAATCGAGGAAGGTACCAGGAGTATTTGAAACATTCCAGAAAAACCTAGTATTTAAAGATGCCAAACGCAGTTCGTTTTTTTTATCATTTTCTAGACAAACATGTATTTTTACAACTTCTTTGCTTCTGTGTCTTCTTTGGATACCTGTATTCAGATTGAGTGGCATATTATCAGATTTTACATTAAACATTTTACATTAAAAATCATATTTATTTTTAATTTCATATCAATGTGTTTTTTCAAGTACGACTATATTTTATCAACTGTTTTTCATTTCTTAGCTGCATAATATTTGTCATATCTTGCAATCATAATAAGTGTGTAAATGAATTTCATGGACAGCAACGTTGAATGCATCTTATTGCATGGTCCGTAATGAAGTTTTGATGCCAATAACAAAAGATATATAACGCAACTGAATAAAGATGGTGTCTTCAATGGAAATTATATTCTTTTTAGAGATTGAATTTGCATTTGTATGAATGCTATTTGGACTTAAAACGCTCCTTCTATTTCGCCACTATAAAATGTTTTAATTACCATTGAAGAAAGAATCGTCTTTCAGTTGCTTTATGTACCTTTTGTTATTAGCATCAATAATGTATTCTGAATGTTTTTGGTTTAATTTATATGTTTCTTCAAGGTTTTCAACTATATTTGTTGCAATTTTTTCTTTGAACCTGCCGATAGAAAAATGGACAAATATGTCCTTATGATACTGAAAGGGCTAAATGAATTTCATGTAGACACGTACATTGAATTTTATTGCATGCTTTGTAATAAAGTTGAATAGCTAAATAACATGTCAGCAATTACTGTTGCCAATAACAACAAGTACCTACAGCAACTGAAAGAAAATTGTTTCTTCAGCAGTAATTATATTATTTTTAGCGATTGAATTTGCATTTGCACGAATGCCATATGGACTTTGAACCGCTCCTTTTATTTTGCTGTTATGAATTTTTTTGCAGATGGGATATTAATTTCTAACTCAATTAAAAATTGGATTGCAATTCCCATTAATGCAGTCGACATCGATGTTTATAAATAACTTAACTGACAATCGGCGAATTTGAATTTCGTTGATTTTGCTTGAAATGTTTGCGAAGTTGGAACTCCAAATATGAGATTGGTCTACATACAGGACCTACTTCTTTGAGTTTTTAGTGAAATTAGATTTCCAAGAGTAAGAAATACCTCTTTTCTTCACAGCAACACTAATGAATTATTTAAAATGCTGCAATAAAATATTAATTTACTTCAGAAAAGTCAAGTCAGAAGACATCGGACAAATTAAATAAAAAAAAGGAATTTAAACGGAAACATGATGAGTTTTGAATGATAAGAATACCCTATTGTTATTTTAAAGTCGGGAAGCAGCTCGTTTTGGTAAAAAAGAAGAAATATTTCGTAAGCCCAGGCTTCAAACAATGCAGTGTTTAAACAAAGCTTATTAAACTTTAACAAATGCAAAAAACCATTGATAAATAATACGCCATGACTTCAGATACAGTACAAAAATACAGTAAAAACCAACATATAAGAACATGCATTGTGAAATTAAACTATAATAGCTGAGAGGGTGGTAAACTTAAAGTTAACTCAATTTTTCTTGGAATACGTTTGTTCGTTTGTCTTCGAGACTCATAAACTTTTTCAATTTGAATAGAATGACAGCAGGTATTTCATCCTGAAGTGTCTTAACAGTTGAAGGTTCTTGCATGGAAATTTTACTGTATAAAAATGCAGTCCAGTCCTATATGGTTTATTCTTTGTAAAGGGAAAAGTAAAAACTAGTGTAATCGTATCCCTAGTTACCTTTTGAGAAAACAAAATTACGTTCAACCTTGAAGAAAGAATCAGAATCAACATAAAAAGCCACACATTCCCAGAAAAAAACATTGCTGAAATATTGTACACGAATGAGGTAAAACTGTCGCTAATCATTAGCCAAAACCGACCAAACATCACGAATATTATATTAAGACAATATTGTAATATATCAAAATGACTGGTTATGAAAGGAAATACCAACACGATAATACAAATTAAATAACATACAATAACATAATGGTATAAAAGACATAAATCGTAATTTCGAAATACATAAATCGTAAATCATCAGTGTTCACGGTGACAACATTGCTATTGGAAAGAACAAGCAAAGAGTACATTTTCACATAAAATTATTACCTTTCATGTATGTATCTATACTGTGTCTATGATGAGGAATTACAGGGTGGTCTAAATTTGACGGCAAAACAGTAATACTCCTTCCAGTCTCAGAAAGTTTGCACGCAGCTGCAATGAAAAGGTTCACAATTCGTGCATCGCACTGCGGAAGACAAATCACTGATAAATTCTTGCTTCTGTCGAGAAATTCAAAAATCCTTGGTCTGAAATGTGCAGCGTTTCCTAATGTCAAGCCAGAACATTTCAATAAAACGAGAGTCTCAAGCATCTGACAGTGATCTGGAATGGGAGTCAACAAATGTTGCCAGGAAACGCTTTTTTCCGGTGGGGCAAATATGCTGCCGGCTTCAAGGACTTTCAATTCACGAAAATGTGGCAGTATTTCACATATTTCAAAAAAACCAAAACGAGGACAGCTCCGTAATGACAAAATTTTGATCTTTGAACACTTGTTTAGCGATGTAAGGCCTACCGAAGTTAACCGACAACAAAACTGTAAACTTAGAGTTTCTAAACAAGGCCATAAAATTTTGTTTCTTATTGCAAGCATCACATCGTCTGTAACGGCTTTTCCTCTTCCGCAGTTGTTCAGACACAAATACTGAAGATGAGGCAAATACGGAAGTACGGCTAACAATCCAACCGAGGTTATTTTATCGCAGAGACTCAAATCAAATTCCTCAATTTTGGAGTTTTCCCAAATTGCGTTCGAAAGACTGGCATCCGTAACGTTTGTGCTAGCAAGAATGAGCGACGTAAGCTGTGTTGCCTTTGACAGGAGAACATGTAAACTGGAACCAGTTATTCTAGAACACTTTTTCACACTCAGAGATTTCAATAAAGGTAGATCCTCAGCAATATCTGCAATCATTTTGTCTGTTACTATCTCAGAATCGCAACAGTCAAGAATTTGCAAATTTGACATCTTACTGAAAAGATTTCTGAAATCAATGAATGTTGGACAACTTGACAAAGAGTTTTCGTTGCCAAATCCAAAACATTCAAGTTTGCTCATGTCTGGCGCACTCATTACCAAATGCAAAAATGAGCCACGTTGGCCAAAGTTTCTTATGTCGAGCCTTGTTAAATTAGTTGGCAGAGCTAACTGCATCTGCTCGTTCTCTTCAGACAAATCCCAAATGCAATCTTTCAGTGACAGCGTGGAGAGTTGCTTGCAGTTATCAGCCAGCTCATTGAAAATGACTGGTGTAATGCTGGCGTTCCCAAGATTTAGAGTGCGCAGCAACGGTGATAGTCTAGAACGAATTAGTTGTACCATGCTATCTTCGTTGACGTTCTGAAACTTCTGAAGATCTACATATTTCCACAATTCACTATCATTCACAATCCACAGCCAGTGTTTACACACAAGTGCTATTCTGCAGAGCTCAGGATGAGCAAAATTTGCAAATATCTTCAAAACAACCGTATCTGGAAGATCCAGAATGCCCAAGCTTGGATCAGGATATGGTAATGCTCTTTGGGTAACAGCTGGAAACGACCGTTGAGTTTGATCCATTATTTAAACCGTATTCAGTTGGTCTTTGAGCCTAAAATTGAAGAGATGAGTTCTGTCACTGAAGGTTATATCATGCAGAAAGGAAACAAAATGATCCACAAGCATGTTCACCGTTTAATAAAAAAGAAATTAAATTGATCATTATCTCAAAAGTTGATGTGTTCCTTTTCGACAATTCTACTCTGGATTCAAAAGCATCAATAACAAAAATGAGCATCGAAATTCAAGGTAGGGTAGTGCGCGGACAATACATTTTGTGAATCTTCACAATTTATCTATACCTTACGTGCAACCACAAATATCACAAACATCGGCTTCTCTCGACTTGTGTTTCTGTTTTTAAATCAAAATTTGGTTTCCAAAAACACCGTATTAGTATATTTGAATCCTTTGTTACGTTTGATTTATTTCCAATAAGGGGTAAATGTAACAGTAGCTTTCAATTTGGAGAAGGTAGCACAGCCTCACCTCATCTAGCTACATCGAATTCTCATTTATATTGACGAATCTTGTACAAATAGCAATAAAACAGGATATTTAACTCACGAAATTTATATGAAAGTACAGTAAAAACCCGTATGTAAGAACATTTTACTTTTAAGAACCTACAAGCTGAAACACTTGTATCCATTTTACTCAAAATGAAAAAAAAGGTTATCAAAGGACTAAAGACATTGGTAAAATCATAGACCGACATTTACCAAGAAAAAGTTAGTGTTTTTTGTTCATCACCCCTTGAGCTATTAAGATAAAATATGATTTTAAGCTAAGAACCTTGGCAGGTTGAATTTTAAAATGTAAGCTCTTATATGCGGGCTTTTACTGTTAGATACATTTTCAAATGTTTAGTGACACATCCAGGGACATCGTTTGGAGGTCATGTTCATGTAGAGTGAAATAAAAGTTAATGTTTTTATATATACAGCTTAAATAACGTGCCTCGGTGTTTCCCAAGATACTTTCTGGCAGTCAAAAATACTCTTTGGCATACATTCACAATGTGATAATCTTTCGGCTTGCTTGCTCGAAAGCGTACTTGTTCCTTGAATCTGTGTCTTTCAAAGTCTAACAGTGCATTGTAATCAGCCTGATCTTCAAACATGCAATGATCCAGAAGAGAAGCACTAATGTTAATGGCCTGAATGCTAAATGCTCTGATTCTCAGTAAAAATCAAATTCTGTTCTTGCGTAATTGAAGACACTGTTTTCACTTTTTTTCTGATGCACATTTGTTCTTGTACTTTTGCTTTTGTCTGAGCTTGTTCTTGGTGGTATTTGTTTGTTCAAATTCAAATTGTATATTAATTCTTCATACTTTATTCTTTGCATCATATTTTGTATTTTACTTGACTACCATTTGGTCAAATTAACTATATATAATACTCCAAATATCATGATAACATTCAAACCATAAACAATACACGCAATTCTCACGCAACAAAAGTGTTTGATATTAGTATTCAACATTAAGACTAGCGCACACTGCATATTTTTATCGGCGATAGATGCAATTTTTGATTTTTGGCATAAAAATAGTGTTATTATCGGGGACAACTTTTCATACCAAACATGTTTAATATTTTTTTTGTCGCTGAAGACAAAACAAAAATCGTATTGTGTGCGGTGATCGAAAACAAACATTTTTGAGATAGTATCACGAGAACCAATCAGGAGACAGCAAAAGTCACATGTTGCAGAAGGAAAACTAAACAAAATGGCGGCCATGATTGAAGATAAAAATCGTGCTGTGTGCGGCAACGAAGAACTAAACACCAAAGACAAAAATCGCGTGTATGGCCGAAAAAAATCTGCAGTATGCACTAGGCTTTAAAGTATTTGATTTTCGCACAGTTCCGTTAATGCTAGCATACGTAATAGAGAATTTCAATAATTTATTGTCATAGACAACGAAAATAGCCGCCATACGCCAAAAACTTGCGCAATGCATGCTGGTTGCAAAGGACCCTTTAAGCAAAATGTATTTCGTCTTCCAAAGTTACGCTACATTTCGCCTGACACGCCCCTGCGTGTTTCGCTTTACGAGTCATAATAAACATATATACGTATGCTTCCAAGAATAAAATAATTTTGTATTTCATTCACAAATTGATTTGAATCAATTGGCAATATTTATGACCATGTGATAGAAATCATGGGTAAAAGGAACCGCAGTGTTTGTTCTCATACCTGTGTTTTTCCTGCCTACGCCTCACTGATTTCCCCTTTTCCTTCCTTGCACTTGATTCTCATTCACAACTGCCATCGTCTTTGTCTTTATCACAAAGAGAGGCTGCCTCGTTTGCGAAAAGGCAGAAGTCAGGGAGGAGTAGGCAGAAAAAAAAGGAAGAGGACATACTACGGTTCCTTTAACTCATGATCAAATACAAAATTCTCCTATGCTGTGTTGTAGATAATCTTCGATTTAATCAAGAAACTATTTCGGACTACGAATATTTATAATACGATATAAATTTTACGATACTATTTAGAAATGTGACTTATGAAGCAAAATACACCGCATTGTGCGATCAAAGAAAAAAAAATGCGAAGTAACAAAATATGAAGAACTTTTACTTGAATACATTAAACTGGCCGGATACAAGCGATACAAGTTATAAAAACCCCGTTCCGTGATAATGAACAGGATTAAGTGCCTTGAGCTTCATCTTGATCAAAAATGAAGGATTTCTACCCTCTGTTTCAATTATAGGTTCCTTCGTGTGTTTGCTCTGAATTGTTTGAGCTGAGTCAGACAGCAAAGTTTTCAAATTTGAAAAGCAAAAAAAAATGAAAGATTGTATCATGAGTCCATTGTAAATAAGCCAAATTAGACAAACAAGACAAAATGCAGTGCAAACGAAGCCTCATAATTTTCGCAAAAAATCAGTAAAAACTAATAAGGAAATTGACCAAGAGTGATATCAAGTCCAATCAACGATGTAAAATTGACAGGTGCAATCCTATTGCTTTTTGTGAAATATAATAGATGTTGAATAATTGCTATCGAGCTCCAAAGACTGTATTCGTGGGGCGACGAAGAAACCATGGGAGCCAACGATACAAACAAAATTATATTCGTTTACTCTCGGGTCCCTAATTTTTGAACTCCTAGCATATTAAATTTTCAAAACTTTTCCAAACCCCGCGCTCATTCGAAGCCCTTGGCAAAATCTTGGCAAAATTTGGTGAAATTTCTTGGCCCATGTGTACATGTAGATGCATTTTTACATGTGTACATTAACATGCACCATGAGTAAATGCATTTTTTCTTTCTATCTCAGGTCACTTGTTTTCAGCACCTGTACACGGATGGAAACATAGGGACTCATGCACTAAATTCTACACGTATAGTCTTCCTTATGATCGAAATTTGATGGATTCAACTGCTGATTCTATTGTATAACGCAGTGAAGCATGGGAAAAATAGCTTCTGTTGCGATAATAGCTTTCGTTGGGACGAAATCTCGATTAAGACTAATAAAAACCCAAGTTTCAATTTGCAAGGGGTAGTACACACAAACAAACGCAATTCAAAAGTTACGTTGACATTTTATTTAAAATTAATGCACAGTCAGGGCCGTCGAGAGAAATGATGGGCCCCTGAAATATTCAAGGTTTGAGGGCCGCTGCAATATTCAAAGTTTGAGGGCCCCTGCAATATTCAAGGTTTGAGGGCCCCTGCAATATTCAAGGTTTGAGGGCCCCTTTTCACTGCATCTAATCGAATTTGTAGGATTTAAATTTTCATTCACTCGGGCTAGCGAAATTTGCGGCTGCTAAATGTAGGCCCATTGGGCAGTCCCCCTTTGCCCCCCTTTTTAGTGGGCTTGTGTACAGCTTTGCCTTCATTTACCTGCTGAAAATATTACATTCTGAATTGTTTATCTATGGGCCGTAGGCTACGGATCTTCACAGGGAGAAAGGGTGAAAGTAAACATAATAAAAAAACAATCATAAATGTTTTTGCGCGCGACGGAGGACCAAGCATTATATTCTGAGTTTCAACTATATTTTCGTCTGCCACTCGCGCATTCGCTAGCGATTTGTGATCATTGCGCGCGACGGAGGAGCAAGCATTATTTTGTGATTAAAATGTATAACTTTTTACATTAAAATTATTGATTTATAATTCTAATTATTGCCCACAAACAATGTGTAATGTAAAGCAGTGATATGCCCCTTGATGAACAACATTTCTGCATGTATTCTGGAATATTTTATAAAACAACTTGCAGCACGATTTGAAAGGTTTTAAATGTTTTGTTTTGTAATGATGTACATTTAGTACGAAGTAAAGACTATTTTTGTCTTCCTTTCCTTGCACTCACTTTTTACCTTTTAGTAACATCAGTAATCTCAAGACAAAACTTCGTTATCCGTTTCTTGATTTTACCAGGTTCAAAAATGCCAAAACTTAAAAAGCTCTTTTATACATGCAAAAAATAACTGATGTGAAATTTCTATAGCTCTGCTAATTTTTTGTTGACATCATGGATAAACTAATGATACCATGCAAATACAATGCAGAAACTAGGACAAACCAATGTCTGTCTCAGTGGTGTATGTGCACTTAATTGTTGATCACATTTGCTGCGCGCAGTTAATAACTTTTAGTTACTTCTAGTATTACACATAAAAATCTCACAAACGCAACGTGTTACAAATTTAGAATCAGGCAAACGTTTATTTCCATCCACCATAGGCTAATAGGCTAACAGGCTAATATGCCCGCATAAAATAATGAAAAATGGGACGAATGCACTTTGGAATCAGATAATCCATAAATTTTTGCGGCGCGTCATGCTCTAGTTCAGAACTCAAGTTTGTCTAAATCCAAGTCATATGCACAAAAGCAGAATTTAAGTAAGCACATTTTGTCTGATCCGTTCTAACATTTAAAAACAAGAAATTTAATCAATAATGTCCTTTGCTCATTTGTTATTTTTAACTGGATTTAATATTCGAATTTCATCGTTTTCCAGAAGTTAAATTTGACTTACTTTTGGTGGACACCATTTCAAAACATTGCCTTTTGTTTTGAACAAGAAGCATCAAAGAAGAAAGTTCACACGTTCGGAAAACTTAAATGACAAACATTAGTTATCCTACTTTTGTTTTTAAAGCAAACTTAGAAGATTGATACAATTTTTAAAAAATGTGAATGGGACTGTCTTCACTTACAGGTACACTTCTGAGCGCTCAGTTCCAAATTTTCATATTCTAAATTGGCCACGTCTATTCCGGTCGTTAACTTGGCTTCATAATCATACTTTAGTTCTTGAGTTTGTTTATCCATTCTATATTCGAATTACTTGGTTGTTTTAGCGCTTATTATATCCCCCATGCTTTCTACGATATGTCAAGGTAAAGTATGTCAAGGTAATATATCAGTTTGAGTCTCTTGAGCTTATCTTTATAAGGTAAATCTCTAAATCCTGGAAGTAATTTTGTGGCCTTTTGGATGGCTTCCAAATCGTCAGGAGTTTGTGTCAAACATTTCACAAAATGTTTTATAATGTTGAATGAGTGAGTTATCGTATTAACGTGCCTAGCCCGCAAAAGTCTCGAGATGACTTGTTTCCAGCAGGGGACACAGGTTATACATAACCTTTCAGTTTTAGGCACATACACTTGC